>ONZH01010611.1:0-33793 GCA_900303285.1 Rhinella marina
TAGGAAGGGCTAGTTGTTCTGTTTGAAAGACCCAAAAGTCCTTTTAAGAGCTATTGTTATACCTGTCTGCAGTATTTTTTGTTTTTTTTGGGGCGGAATGTGGGGTAAAAATATCACAAGTTTGCCTAACCTTAACACCACCTGTGCAGCGTGTTCTGTATAACGTTTGTGTATCCTAAATATCTGACATCCAGTGTATTTTTTTCTGCCGCTAATCAAGGCGACATTACCTGTGTTGTGTGTGCAGTATAACATTTGTGTATCCTAAATACCTGACAACCAGTGTATTTTTTTCTGCCGCTAATCAAGGCGACATTACATGTGCTGTGTGTGCAGTATAACTTTTGTGTATCCTAAATACCTGACATCCGGTGTATTTTTTTTCTGCCGCTAATCAAGGCGAGATTACCTGTGCTGCGTGTGCAGTATAACGTTTGTGTATCCTAAATACCTGATATCCGGTGTATTTTTTTCTGCCGCTAATCAAGGCGGCATTACCTGTGCTGCGTGTGCAGTATAACGTTTGTGTGTCCTAAATACCTGACATCCGGTGTAATTTTATCTGCCGCTAATCAAGGCGACATTACCTGTGCTGCGTCTGCTGTTTAACCTGTTTTGTGTATCCTAAATATTTCTGACATTCGGTGAAATTTTTCCTGCTGTTGGTGACAGCGACATTACCTGTGCTGCGTCTGCTGTTTAACATTTGTGTATCCTAAATATTTCTGACATTCGGTGAAATTTTTCCTGCTGCTAATCAAGGCGACATTACCTGCGCTGCGTCTGCTGTTTAACGTTTGTGTATCCTAAATATTTCTGACATTCGGTGTAATTTTTCTGCTCATGCACTTAAAAAAAATCTGTGCTACTGTACTTGTGACAAACTTGCATATATACCATTTAATATGCGCAAGGCGAGCAGTAAGGGACAGTGAAGTGGGCGTGCTGCTGATGGTGCACGCAGAGGCCATGGCTCTGGGCACAGTGAAACTGTGCCTGCTGGCAGAGCACAAGAAACAAAGTCATCCAAAACTCCTAGATTCATGTCCCAGTTTGCAGGGCGGCACAAGACACCACTCTTGACGCCAGACCAGTGTGAACAGGTAGTCGGTTGGATTGCAGCAGATAATGCTTCCAGTCGGTTAAGCACAACCCTCTCTTCCACGAAGTCCAGTCTCAGTAGCCAATGGTCTGGTCAACAGAATCCTCACCCTGATCCTCCTTCCTCCCACCATGCAGAGTCTGGGCAAACAAGTGATCCCACACTCGGATATTCCGAGGAAATTTTTTCATCTCTATTCATTGATTTGGACCTCTCGCCAAGCCCGCTTGAAGAGGGACATGAGGAGATGTTGTGCCCTGATTCCCAAACTCATGAGCATCCACAGTCTGAAGAAGATGACGGTGGGGAATGGCAATTAGTATCTGACGAGGTGTATGATGATGCTGAAACACAGTTACCAATAAGTCAAGGGCAATTAGTGTCTCAAGAGGTTGTGTATGAGGATGAGACGCGGTTAAGTCAGGTTCTTGTTAGGTCACTATGTCAGGAGGAGGACCAGAGTGATGAAGTGGAAGAGGTGGTGGTGGACGATGAAATCGCTGACCCAACCTGGGAAGGTGGCAAGCCGAGCGAGGACAGCAGTACAGAGGGGGAGGGATCCGCAGCACCACAACAGGCTGGAAGAGGCAGTGGGGTGGCAAAAGGGAGAAGGCAGGCCACACCAAACAGGCCCGCAACTGTTCCCCGGAGCACCCCCTTGGGGCAATCTCCCTTGCCAAGGTATAGGTGTTCCGCAGTCTGGCGCTTTTTTGAGGAAAGTGCTGACGATAAAAGAATTGTAATTTGCAACCTGTACCGTACCAAAATGAGCAGTGGCGTGAACACTAGCAACCTGACCACCACCAGCATGATCCGCCACATGGCAGCAAAACACCCTAATAGGTGGCCCGAACGCCTGGATCCATGATCGGTGTCTGCGGGTTACACCACTGCCTCCTCTTCCCCTGTGTTACATGCTGACCAAGACACAGGCCCAGCACCTGGACCTTCGCAAGCACCATCAGCGAACACGTCCACTTCAGTGTCCCAGTGCAGCGTACAGATGTCCTTTGAACGCAAGTGGAAATACCCAACCACCCATCCATAGATTATATCACTAAACGCGCAACTTTCCAAATTGCTGGCCCTGGAAATGTTGCAATTTAGGCTGGTGGACACTGAGGCTTTTCGCAGCCTGATGGCGGTGGCTGTCCCTCGTTACGCAGTCCCCAGCCGCCACTATTTTTCCCGGTGTGCCATCCCCGCCTTACACCAGCATGTGTCCCGAAACATAACCCGTGCACTGACCAACGCAGTTACTGGGAAATTCCACTTAACGACTGACACAAGGACAAGTGCTTTTGGCCAGGGACGCTACATTTCCCTGACGGCACACTGGGTGAACGTTGTGGAGGCTGGGAGTGAGTCGTACCCTGGGATGGCCCAGGTGCTACCGACGCCAAGAATTGCAGGCCCTACTTCCATCCGAATTTCTGCCACCACCTACAGTAGCGGCTGCAACCCCTTCTTCTGTTCCTCCACCTCCTCCTCCACTTCCACCGCAGAATTCTCTTGCAGCACCAGTCTGAGTTCAGTCAGTAGCTGGAAGCAGTGTAGCACTGCAGTCGGGAAGTGGCAACAGGCTGTGCTGAAACTTATTTGCTTAGGTGACAAACAGCACACCGCCGCAGAGCTATGGCAGGGCATAAAGGACCAGGCTGAGCTGTGGCTCTTACCACTCAACCTATAGCCAGGCATGTTTGTGTCTGATAACGGCCGCAACTTGGTGGTGGCTTTGGAGCTCGGCAAGCACGCACACATACCATGCCTGGCCCACATCTTCAACTTAGTGGTTCAGCGATTTCTCAAAACCTACCCCAATGTGCCTGAGCTACTGGTGAAGGTGCGCAGCCTGTGTGCCCATTTCCAAAAGTCACCTACAGCTTCAGCCGGTCTGGCAATGCTGCAGCAGCGCTTGTACTTGCCAGCTCACCGACTGCTATGTGACCTGAGCACTCGCTGGAACTCCACCTTCCACATGTTGGGCAGGCTTTGTGAGCAGAAAAAGGCAGTGGTGGAATACCAGCTGCAACACAGTCGTCGCCTTTACAGACAGCTTCTGCTCTTCACAAGCAACGAGTGGGCATTGATGTCTGACCTCTGTGAGGTTTTACGCAACTTTGATGAATCTACACAGATGGTGAGGGGTGATAATGCTATTATCAGCGTAGCCATCCCACTTCTGTGTCTACTGAAATGCTTACTTCTCACAATAAAGGCGGATGCTTTGCATGTGGAAGAGGTGGAAATGGGGGAAGACCCTACACAGGGTGATAGCCAGACCACCCTCGGTTCGTCTTCTCAGAAGAGGAGGAGGATGTGGAGGAGGAGGAGGAGCAGGAGACGGTTGCCACTGCTACAGAGGGTAGTACCCATAGCAGGTTTACTCCATCTCTTCGGCGTGGATGGGCCGAAGAGGAGAAAGAGGACGAGGAGATTGAGAGTCATCCTCCTTGTTGAGGGGTTAATAGTGAGCAAGTCTGTCTATCTGTATGTATGTATCTTTCTCTCTCTTTTTCACATGCTGGCCAGCAAACCTTTGTCTCTGCCCACTATCATTTCCACAGACAAACTAGCTCAGTATTCCCCACCAACACACACAGCATTACCAGCTACTTACCTTCAGGAGACTAAACCTGAGAAGAGGGTATGCTGGGTTTATATGGGGTGCAGCTAATTACTGCCAGGTGAGGCAAAGCTGCAGCCAAACCTAGTGGGTTTATGTTCTTATGTTATGTTTGGTATAATTTGGTAAAATGTGTATAGATTGTAAGCTCCTTTTTTATTTTAAAAGGAGACAGCTAGAATGCTTTGTGTTTTATATAGTTTAGTGTATGATTTATGTGCAATATTTCTGTTTTAAACCAAATGCATGTTCCTTTAAGACTGATGGATTCTGGGAACTGGTAAATTGTATATAAGTGCACTTGTATGTAGGTGGAGGGATCTTCAGTTCAGACTGGATGAGCTGAGAGCTGGGGTGCTATTTGATCCTAAGGTAGCTGCAACTTAACCCCTTATTCTCCTGAACTTTGTTTTTGTTAATTTGTTTGTTTTTGCTCAAAAATAAACCTGAGCTTATTTTGCCAAGACCTGAGTGAGGACTGTTTCTAACGGCACACCCCAACACTCCTGGTGAGGAGAGTGAAGCCTTGTCTGTTGGGACTCTAGCACACATGACTGACTTCATGCTATGCTGCCTTTCCCGTGACCCTCGCGTTATACGCATTTTAGCCAACACCGATTACTCGTTTTTCACCCTTCTCGACCCCCGCTACAAAGAGAACTTCTCATCTCTTATTCCTGTGGTGGAGAGGACCAGCAAAATGGTGCAATACCAGAAGGCCCTTGTGGAAAAATTGCTCCAAAAATTTCCATCTGCTGGCGGCAGAGTACGTAGTTCCTTGGCCACCCGAGGAGGGGAGAAGAGGCGAACACAGAGCAGTTCTAACAGAGGCAAGGCGACACTCTCCAAGGCCTGGGACAGTTTCATGACACCCCGCCAGCACCCTCACCCTGATGAGCCTAGTGTCACAAGGAGAGAAAAGTTTTGGAAGATGATGAAGGAGTACCTAGCTGACCGTGTCAACGTCCTTAGTGATCCCTCTGTGCCTTATAATTATTGGGTGTCTAAGCTGGACACGTGGCACGAACTGGCGCTCTACGCCTTGGAGGTGCTGGCCTGCCCTGCCGCCAGCCTTTTGTTGGAGCCGGTATTTAGTGCGACTGGGGCATAATTACTGATAAACACATCTGCCTGTCAACTGAAAAGGTTGACTTCATTACAGCATGACTTCTTTACCCCACCAGAGGAAAGCGGCTGAACATAAATGAACTTTGTGGCTTTTAGGGTGTACTAAATACACTGTATTCCCATGCACCCCTTCCTCTTCTCGTCCTCTTCCTCCATCATATCAAACTGCTTATTAGGCTGCCTTAGACATTCACTAGCAGGCCCTCACCCCTAATTTTTAAGATGGTAACCAGCAGGCCCTCACCTCTAATTTTTAAGACGGTCACCAGCAGGCCCTCACCTCTAATTTTTAAGACGGTCACCAGGAGGCCCTCACCCATAATTTTCAAGATGGTCACCAGCAGGCCGTCACCTCTAATTTTTAAGACGGTCACCAGCAGACCCTCACCTCTAATTTTTAAGACGGTCAACAGCAGGCCCTCACCTCTAATTTTTAAGACAGTCACCAGCAGGCCCTCACCTCTAATTTTTAAGACGGTCAACAGCAGGCTCTCACCTCTAATTTTTAAGACGGTCACCAGCAGGCCCTCACCTCTAATTTTTAAGACGGTCACCAGCAGGCCCTCACTTTTAATTTTTAAGACGGTCACCAACAGGCCCTCACCCATAATTTTGAAGACAGTGAGATCAGCAGCAGGTCCTCGCCCCTAATTTTTTAGATGGTCAGATCAGCAGCAGGGGCTCACCCATAATTTTTAAGGCGATCACCAACAGGCACTCGCCCCTAATGTTTTAGAGGGTCAGCTCAGCAGCAGGCCCTCGCCCCTAATTTTTTAGATGGTCAGATCAGCAGCAGGCCCTCACCCCTAATGTTTTACATGGTCAGATCAGCAGTAGACACTCGCCCCTAATATTTTAAAGCAGGCATCCCCAAACTGCGGCCCTCCAGCTGTTGTAAAACTAAAACTCCCACCATGCCCTGCTGTAGGCTGATAGCTGTAGGCCGTCCGGGCATGCTGGGAGTTGTAGTTTTGCAACATCTGGAGGGCCGCAGTTTGGGGATGCTTGTTTTAGAGGGTCAGCTCAGCAGCAGACCCTCACCCCTAATATTTTACATGGTCAGATCAGCAGCAGACACTCGCCCCTAATGTTTTACACGGTCAGATCAGCAGCAGGCCCTCACCCCTAATGTTTTAGACGGTCAGATCAGCAGCAGGCACTTGCCCCTAATATTTTAGATGGTCAGATCAGCAGCAGGCACTCGCCCCTAATGTTTTAGAGGGTCAGCTCAGCAGCAGGCCCTAACCCCTAATATTTTACACGGTCAGATCAGCAGCAGGCCCTTACCCCTGTTTTACACGGGCAGAACAGCAGCAGGCACTCGCCCCTAATGTTTTAGACGGTCAGATCAGCAGCAGGCCCTCACCCCTAATGTTTTAGATGGTCAGCTCAGCAGCAGATCCTCACCCCAAATGTTTTTAATTTTTCAAGGGTGTGTCTGATGCCCTACTTTATGTGTAATAAAGGGTGTATTGGAGTGCCTGTTCCTTGAAATTTTTGGCAGCCCTTTCACTTAGTGCATAGGCTTTATGAGTGTAAGAGTCCCACGACATGAACAATTGTACCACAATGTGAATGAGGCCCTCCTTTATGTGATATAGAGGTTGTATCGGAGTGCCTTTTCCTTGTAATTTTTGGCAGCACTTGCGCTTTATATACAAGTAAATATATGTTTCCTAACAATATTTCCTCTAAAATCAATTTTATCTTCGGTTTTGGGCGTATTCTTGTCATTCTGTAAAAGTGGCGTAATACTCGGACAACATCGTTCACAGCAGCGACTTTGGAGACCAAGATGCATTCAGACATCCTCCCCATGCTGTTCCCAAACCATTTCAGTGGTGTTTCCATCATTTCTCACCTTTCCCTATGAACCAGACACCCTCCCCTCTTCAGAGCAAGGGGTGCCTGGTTTAGTGCTCTGGTTCTCCTATTGACTTCCATTGTGCTCGGGTGCTCTGTAGAGCACACGAGCATCACCTAGTGTTCTACCCTAGCACCCGAGCACTATGGTGCTCGATCAACACTACCACCTACCAATGACTCATGTGACTCAGGCTGCACAGTTGCACCAGAATGTTACCAAGATCTAAGTCAAGGCACATTCAAACCTGGAGTTGCCACACCTCCAGGTGTAAATGTCCAAACATAATCACGGAAAAAAAGTCTAAAATGGCAGAAAAGTGCTCAAGTGGCCTTAATTACAGGTCAATGCCATGGTAATTTTTAACACAGTGGGCAGCAGTGGAAGAAAACATCGCTTCGCACGGGTATATTTCATCTATTTCATTTTATGTTTGTGTGTGTCATTGCAGAGAGAAAGCCACCCTCCCACCAATCCCTGCAGCTGACAGAAGTTGATTTTTACCTTCATTTTTTTCAATCCATGTTGGCTGCGGAGTGGGAGGGATCGTGGCCTGGCCGAGTCAAGGGCGTGGCTTAGCGAGACTTGTGGCGGGGATTTTAAGTCCTTCTTTTGAGGGTGGCCTGAATTACAGGTCGATGCCATAGTAATTTATGAGGCAATGGGTAGCAGTGGAAGAAAACATCTTTTGTTACTACTGAACGATCTTAGTCTAAAATTAGTCTAAAACATAAGTTATATTTATGGTAACCGGAATACCCCTTTAACAGTGTCATCCACAGTGCTCTGCCCCTTTAAAGCAGTGAAGAGAAATGGCTGGGTTGGTATGGAAACCTGCACTAAACCTGTGTGTGTCTGTGGAGAGTATGGCAGTTGGGATTTGAAGAGAATGGCTACCAGGCTAATATTGGCTAATGCAGGTCATGTTTTGGGAATATCTCAGGAACGGTACATCCTAGAGAGCTGAGACCCAGTCTAAAACCTTCCTGGACACCTGGTGTACCTGTGTGCCGAATTTGGTGAAAATCGGTCAGTAGTATGGTCACACATAAAGAACAGACAGACGGACAGACAGACAGGCAGTCAGACAGAAACTCATTTTTATAATATAAGGAGAATAGCAGAAGGACCCGGCTTCGCCTGGGTATGTTTCATCTATTTCATTTAATGTTTCTGTGTGTCGTTGCAGAGAGAAAGTCAATGCAGCTGACAGAGTTGATTATTTTGCTTCATTTTTTCAATTCCCATTGGCTGCGGAGTGGGAGGGGGTTTGGTTTAGCAGGACCTAGGGGGGGTGCTTTTAAGTCCTTCTTTTGAGGGTGGCCTGAATTACAGGTCAATGCCATGGTAATTTATGAGGAAACACAGTGGGTAGCAGGGGAAGAAAACATTGCTTCGCATGGGTATATTTCATCAATTTCATTTAATGTTTCTGTGTGTCATTGCAGAGAGAAAGTCATCCTCCCTCCCACCCCTGCAGCTGACAGAAGTTGATTTTTACCTTCAATTTTTCAATCCCCGTTGGCTGTCGAGTGGGAGGGGGCGTGGCCTGAACGAGTCGGGGGCCTGACATAGCGAGACCTGGGGCAGGGGTTTTAAATCCTTCTTTTGAGGGTGGCCTGAATTATAGGTCGATGCCATGGTAATTTATGATGACACGCAATGGGTAGCAGTGGAAGAAAACATCTTTTATTACTACTGATTGGTCTTAGTCTAAAATTAGTCTAAAACATAAGTTATATTTCTGGTAACCGGAATACCCCCTTTAACAGTGTCATCCACAGTGCTCTGCCCCTTTAAAACAGTGAAGAGAAATGGCTGGATTGTTATTTACCTGAGCTCCTCAGCTGGCTGCTAATTACCTGGCTGGGTTGTTATGGAAACCTATGTGTATGTGGAAAGAATGGCAGTTGGGATTTGAAGTGTACAGGCTTCCAGGTTAACATTGGCTAATAGAGATCAAATTTTGGGAATATCTCGGGAACAGTACGTCCTAGAGAGCTGAGACTCTCCCGGACACCTGAAGTCCCGGGACCTTGGGGGGGTTGCTTTTAAGTCCTTTTAGTGGAAGAAAACATATTTTATTACTACTGAACGGTAGTAGTCTAATATTAGTCTATTTCATCTAATGTTTCTGTGTGTTGTTGCAGAGAGAAACTCACCCTCCCACCCCTGCAGCTGACAGAAGTTTATTTTTACCTTCATTTTTTCAATCCCAATTGGCTGCGGAGGGGGAAGGGGGCGTGGCCTGACAGAGTCGGGGTGTGGCTTAGTGAAACCTGGAGCAAGTGTTGTAAGTCCTTCTTTTGAGAGTGGTGTGAATCACAGGTCGGTGCCATGGTAATTTATGAGGACACGCAATGGGTAGCAGTGGAAGATTTTCTACTGATCAGTCATAGTCTAAAATTAGTCTAAAACATAAGTTACATTTATGGTAACCAGAATACCCCTTTAACAGTATCATCCACAGCGCTCTGCCCCTTTAAAGCATTGAATAGAAATGACTGGATTGTTACCTGAGATCCTCAGCTGGCTGCTAATTACCTGGCTGTGTTGTTATGGAAACCTGCCCTCCCTGTTGGCAGTTGGGGTTTAAAACTAATGCTGTCAGGCTAATATTGGCTAATGCAGGTCATATTTTGGGAATATCTCGGGAATGTTATGTCCTAGAGAGATGAGACCTGGTCTAAAACCTTCCCAGGCACCTGATGTACCTGTGTGCC
This sequence comes from Rhinella marina, assembly GCA_900303285.1. NCBI lineage: Eukaryota > Metazoa > Chordata > Amphibia > Anura > Bufonidae > Rhinella > Rhinella marina. The sequence continues at coordinate 9,444 of ONZH01010611.1, forward strand.
GAATTTGGTGAAAATCGGTCCAGTAGTAGTAGTTTGGTCGCGCATAGAGAACAGACAGACGGACAGACAGAAACTCATTTTTATAATATTAAGAGATTAGGTGGGCCACATGAAGTCCCGCACCCTCCCACTAAGCCCTGCAAATTATGGTGTGCTTCATAATTAGTGACTTTTTTTTAGGCCACAATAGTGTCATATACACTTTAAAAAATGCCCTCAACTTAGTGTAAAATGAGCTGTAGATATGGTCCTGGGTTAGACAAGCAAGGTCAGTAGTAAGCCAGAGTTCAGTTCACAAGTATAAGCAATAGAGGGATTAGAGTTCACTAGGCCAGGTTTTTTTTGAAGAAATCATGAAGTGAAAACTCCTAGACAATGGATTCAGAAAAAGAGTTTTCCAGCAAAACAAGTAGCTCAGTAAGAAGAGTTATGGCCAGAGTAGCTGACCATTGTCCTCCTTAAAGGGAATGTGTCATCAGAAAATGACCTGCTGAATCACTTTTTAATGTTTAAGATTTTTAAAGAATTTTTTATGTTTTTCATTTTCTATGTATTCCATATATTTAAACAAAAAAAATCTTGCAGTTTTCACACTGGCCACTAATAATTAAGTGGATACAAAATAAGGGCACTCTGGAAGAATCTGGAACACTCCTAACATTTGTATCTAGAGTTGTTACTATAGGTTGGTTGACCTATATACATATAGGCGTACTCATACCGGTTGGCTTATGAGTGATAACATTTATTAAAGGGGTTGTCTGAGTTATGGAAAAAAAAATATAGCACTGTAAATCTGATGGGCAGCAATATATAACTAAGTTCAGCAAGTTTTAGGCAAAAAAAAATCTATATTTCCTCATTTCCCTGGTTCTCTTCTGGCCTTTGTTTACATGCAGTAATAACAATCTCTGCCCCTCCCCCCTCCCCCCTTCTCTGCAAAGGCAGTGAATATAAGTGCTGTGAGTACATGTCTGCCTGCTGGGATACTCAGCAGCATGTTGTTTGTGTAGGACTTCAAGTCCCAGCTGTACAATGACACTGCTGATTCACACAGGAAATTCTCCCTACCTGTTCTTGTACAATTCCTCTATAGCTCCTTGCCCAGCATTTGTCTCCTCTCACTGCTGCAGCTACTATTTGTTGTAAAGCCTTGAGCCCTCAGTGTGTTCTGGCTGAAGGGGTTAATGTTTTATCTGAAGGACTCCAGGGAGAGAGCAGATAGCAGGAGCCCGGCAAAGAAAGGGGGCGTGGCCAGTGACGTCTCGTGTACAGACTGTTATCTGAACTCTGAGGCTTGTACACGAAACATCACAGACCAGGGAGATAAGGTGACATCACAGGTCATGTGACCCTCAGTCAACTCTGAGAAACCAGCAGCTTTAGAAACACACAGTATATGGGAAAGTTGTTATACCTGACAAGTTAGAAACATATAAAGAACAAAAAAATAACTCGGACAACCCCTTTAATGTACTAAAAATAATAGATAAAAATAAAAGTTTTAACCATATAAACACATAAAAGTTGTGAAAATAAAACATAGATAAAAGGCTCAGGATGTGCACTTGGTGTGCAAAAATATTCAGCGCAGTTGTGGATAAGCTGATTAGTAGGGCTAGTTATTGTTGTCCTTTCATTAGTTCATACATTGAATGAAATGTCAGCCATTGGTTGAACTCAGATAGTGGTTGTTATATGTGGCTCAGAATATACCACCTAGGCCAAACAGATAGCTCACATAGGTACTTTAGATTTCTGTTAGTATCCACAGCTATTGTTAGCTAATTGGCGTTCAATGCAAAATGAGTGCAGTTCCAGCCTACATCCGGCAAATAATGTTCCTGTTGTACAACAGAATAAACGATGGTGGCCACAACATACAGTTCCCAATTGTTATGGGTCAGTGAACTGGTGATATTGTACGTTACCCAACTTCATCCAGTTAGTTGATGCAGCCAGCAGCGGGATCGCGGAGTATAGATCCAAACGCACAGCGGGGTCTAGCGCGGCGTCCCAAGTGACTTACCACGTGTCTGTACCAGATGATCGAAGTCCGTTCATGTGACCTGAAGGTCCTGGAAGGTAAGATGGACATTCAAGTCCCGGAAGCGCTGCTTGATGCTAAAGGTCCCTCAGGGTTTGCACATATATCTTGATAATATATAGGATGGTGGGTAACGCGACCAAGTACTTATGGCGCCAGTAATAAAGCGACCCTCTCCTCCGCACCAGACGCGTTTCGGAGTTACGAATTCCTTTTTCAGTGGTTGAGGAGAGTGGTTGTTGTCAGACCATAATTATACATATGGCCCATAGTATACCTGTCCAGTCCCATAATTACCTGTTTTCACTCACGTATAATCTAGACTACCAGCCAACAAACCAGTCATTAAGGGACCTTGCCATGGGCAACCCAGGATCGCGGTCAGGCTGTTTCCCAGCATGACGACCCTGTTTATTTCCTAGGGCCACTTCCCCATCATTACGAAATTCACATTTATATTGAACTAGCTGAAGGACCCGGCTTCGCACGGGTATATTTAATTTATTTCATTTACTGTTTGTGTGTGTGTCGTTAAAAGATATCGAGAGTGACCTCTACAGTGCCCGCCCCTTTAACAGTGACCTCTACTGCAGCCCGCCCCTTTAACAGTGACCTCCACAGCGGCCAGCACCTTTAACAGTGACCTCTACAGCGGCCCACCCCTTTAACAGTGACCTCTACAGCAGCCCAGCCCTTTAACAGTGACTTTTACAGCAGGCCGCCCCTTTAACAGTGACCTCTACAGCAGCCCGTCCCTTTAACAGTGACCTCTACAGCTGCCCGCCCCTTTAACAGTGACCTCTACAGCTGCCCGCCCCTTTAACAGTGACCTCTACAGAAGCCCACCCCTTTAACAGTGATCTCTACAGCAGCCCGCCCCTTTAACAGTGACCTCTACAGCAGCCTGCCCCTTTAATAGTGACCTCTACAGAAGCCCACCCCTTTAACAGTGATCTCTACAGCAGCCCGCCCCTTTAACAGTGACCTCTACAGCAGCCTGCCCCTTTAACAGTGACCTCTACAGCTGCCCGCGCCTTTAACAGTGACCTCTACAGCTGCCCGCCCCTTTAACAGTGACCTCTACAGCAGCCCGCCCCTTTAACAGTGACCTCTACAGCAGCCCGCTCCTTTAGCAGTGACCTCTACAGCAGCCTGCCCCTTTAACTGTGACCTCCACAGCAGCTAGAGTGGCCACTGTCTTCACCCCAGAAAGCCAGACCTCACCGGCCATTCCCCCAAAACATGAAACAGCGCCCCCAGTTCCCATGAAGACACACCACTAAACAGAGGAAGACACGGAGGAGAAGCTGTCTGAGTCTGAGCTACTGAAAGGGTGGACATTCCTGCATCGGACAGAGAACAGGTAGCCAGAAAACTGGACTGTCCAGCCTAAAGCCGGACATCTGGCCACCCTAACATCAGCCTGCCCCTAAGGTGGCCGGAGGTCTTGTTTTAGGCTGGACAGTCTGGCTTTCAGAATCCCTGTCCTCTGTCATGCGCAGGGCCTGGATGGACACAGGGATGTCCTTTTGAACAGCTCACTCTCAGCAGCAGCACTGTGCAGTTTGAGCAATGAGCTGCAGGGAGAAAGTCACCCTCCCCCCACCCCTGCAGCTGAACGAAGGTGATTTTTACCTATATTTTTAATCCCGGTCAAATGCGGCATGTAAGGGGCGTGGCCTGACTGAATCAGGGGCGGGACTTAGAGGGATCTGGGGGTGGGGCTTTTAAGTCCTTATTTTGACGGCCTGAATTACAGGTTGATGCCATAGTAATTTAGGAGGAAGCTGGGTAGCAGTGGAAGAAAACATCTTTTATTACTACTCAACAGTAAATATGTGAAATTTACATTATATGAGGTAATGATTGATGATGAATTAGTCTAAAACATCAGTTATATTTATGGTAACCGAAATACCCCTTTACCATTGTCATCCACAGTGCTCTGCCTCTTTAATGCAGACCTACAGCAGTGAACTGACTAGGTTGTCATAGAAACCTGGTGTGTGGAGACTGCTTGTGAGCTTCTATTGGCTGATAAGGGTCATGTGACCAGGCTACTATTGGCTAATGCATTTTTTGGGAATATCTCAGGAACTGTACGTCCTGGAGAGCTGAAAACTATTCTAAAACCTTCCAGGACACCTGATGTACATGTGTGCCAAATTTTGTGATTGTAGCTGCAGTGGTGCGGATTCCTTTAGCGGACATACACACACGCATACACTCAGCTTTATATATTAGATACTTACCTGTTCTCATTCATCTATAATTAGATTACTAGCAAATTTTCTAGATATTGAGGGATGTTGCCACTATCAACTTAAAATCACCGCCACGTTATTCCTCAGCATGACAACCTAGTTTATTTCTTAGGGCCACCTCCCTATAACTCTATAATGATTGTAACCTATATGAATATTGAAATGTTAGTCCCGCAATAAATGTATAATTTATACCTTGCAGAATATTCAATAATACGTTACTATAGTATGCAATGTGCGAACAGCACTATAATTTTGTTTTGTATTTTATTGTCATCCATCATATTTTTGTTTTATATAACCCCTTTGAGCCCCTCTTTGTACTAAGGGCCATATGTACAAGTATAATTATGTTCTTTATATCAAACGGCAGATATAGCAACTATAGGTCATGTGAACAAGGCATTATGCTGTATCTATCGCATCACTCCAAACCGGAGTTTACTAACACCTGAGATGTTAATAATTGACTCCTCCCCTAAATTAGGATAGACACCCTTTAAATGTCCGTCAACAACCACTCTCCTCACACACTGAAGAAGGAGTTTGTAACTCCGAAACGCGTCTGGTGCGGAAGAGAGGGTCGTTTTATTACTGGCGCCATAAGTACTTGGTCGCGTTACACACCATCCTATATATTATCAAGATATATGTGCAAACCCTGAAGGACCTTTAGCATCAAGCAGCGCTTCCGGGACTTGAATATCCATCTTACCTTCCAGGACCTTCAGGTCACATGACCGGACTTCGATCATCTGGTACAGACACGTGGTGAGTCACTTGGGACTGTGCGTTTGGATCTATACACCGCGATCTCGCTGCTGGCTGCATCAACTAACTGGATTAAGTTGGTTAACGTACAATATCACCAGTTCACTGACCCATAACAATTGGGAACTGTATGTTGTGGCCACCATCGTTTATTCTGTTGTACAACAGGAACATTATATGTAGGCTGGAACTGCATTCATTTTGCATTGAACGCCAATTATCTAACACAATAGCTGTGGATACTAACAGAAATCTAAAGTACCTATGTGAACTATCTGTTTGGCCTAGGTGGTATATTCTGAGCCATATATAACAACCATCTGGGTTCAACCAATGGCTGACATTTCATTCAATGTATGAACTAATGAAAGGACAACAATAACTAGCCCTACTAATCAGCATATCCACAACTGCGCTGAATATTTTTGCACACCAAGTGCAAATCCTGAGCCTTTATCTATGTTTTATTTTCACAACTTTTATGTGTTTATATGGTTAACTTTTATTTTTGTTTTTATCTATTATGTTTAGTACATAAATAAATGTTATCACTCATAAGCCAACCGGTATGAGTACGCCTATATGTATATAGGTCAACCAACCTATAGTAGCAACTCTAGATACAAATGTTAGGAGTGTTCCAGATTCTTCCAGAGTGCCCTTATTTTGTATCCATTTTATTGACCATTGAAAAACGGGGTGAGCAACCCGTTATAAGTGAGCACCTATTGTCCATAAAAAATAATTTTTGAGTGAGCCACTGTTTTCCATAATCCACTAATAAGTAAGTCTAATAATTGATGCCACTTCTTGGCTTGTACAGATTCCTTTACTGCAGTCATATATAATTCTAAACCTGCCTGTAATGATAGGGAAATATTCCTTCTGTGCATGGATGAGACAGGATCCACCATTCACAATAGGTGATTGTCAAATCTTATCTATTCTTCCATTGTACAATGACCTCTGCACAGAGCACAGAGCATGCCTACAAAACTCTCCCATAGAAGTCAATGAAGTCCCCTCCTGACCATTGTGTGTGTGGCCCATGAGGCTGCCGTAAAGCATTTTCCTCAATGTTTTGAGGAGGTAAGATGGCCGCCCCCATAATCATGTTAATAAAATACATAAATAAATCTGCAATTAAAAATAAAAACAGATTAGATATGTGCTACTATCTGATTTTAACTGGCTGATACATTTTTGGTGACACATTTCCATTAACTTTCACCCCGATGAGCATTCAAAGGATCTGTGGGCACAAGTGTAATTAGGATTTATATAAAACTTATACCGTACATTTGCTTGGAAGACGTATTGATAGGACCAATTAGCCAGCAAGTGGTTGCATGTCATGTTCTGGGAAGGAGTTTTCCCAACATTGGTGCAGAGGCAGGAGGAAGCTGGGAGAGGTGGGGGCACAGAATACTGCAAACTCATAACTGTTAAACTGATGCAGATTTTCCTACTGTATATGACAGCAGTGCACAGTAAACTGGTGTAAATGTAGTTTAATGCAAAAATAGAAAGCAGCAGTTGACCAAATAATCAATTCAAATATTTATCAGACTTTTTTCAACCCATTGCCACAGTTCACTGAAAAACTGTGACACAACCTCAGGCGCAAACAATCTTATGATGACAACAACATTTTTTAAAAAATTGACATAGATTTGCTTTTTTTTGGGGGGGGGATTTAGGTTGTGGCATAATAACATTTAGCATTTTTTAAGATTCCCAGGCAAAGGCTAGGCTAAAATGATATTACTGTGAACCTAGCCTTAATTGTTGTTTCCCATGATCCAGACTTGGAGACTGATGCAATCCAGTAGCACATTCCAACAAATAAACCTTATTAGAGACAGATGCTATTGTTGCCTATAAACGTGTAAACACATTGAATTTATCTGCAAACCATGTGATTTTTGTAATTATATCCAAGGTGAAAACTTTGGATGTGAATGATTATTTTGGTAGACTTCTAGTCATGATGAAAGCTGTGGTGAGCTACATGGGATCCAAACTGAACTATAGTTAAAAACTGTTGGTGACTTATCTAAGGTGGTAAAGGTTTGCGTTTTCTGTCTGTAAACTGCAGAGCTATCACTGAAAATGGGAATTTACATAATTCTATTCACACATGAAGGAACATTGTGAATTTTGAGCTACAGTACAATACATTTCCACTACTAGCTTTTGGTATACTTTAGCACACTTTTTTTATAAGTTTATATTTTGTTTTAATTTAAATCTTGGAGTTAATGCAAAAATAAGAATGCAAAAATAAGCAATTCTGTCAAGTTGTGGTAATGGGTACATCAAATATATTTTTTGTTTCAACTTTTATAACTTTTATATAATATATTTCTTGTATACTAAACCTACAAATAATTTGCACATGGCGCATGTCATTGCTAAAGTTCAGGAGAGCTTGATTTTGATCTACTTGCTTAATGGCGTGTCTGTTGCAATGATCTGCAGTGATAATGCCACCCCCAGAGAGAAGTAGCGGGGTGGGATTGCCATGAGTAATTTACCTTCATATAATTGTTTATGAAGTTACTACATGGTCTTGGGGTTCATTAGAATCCATTTTTTTTCATCAGAATCCAAATTTTAATGAAATTTGCGAAAAATTCTAAATCAGTGAAATAGATTCACTCATCCCTATTTGTATGTCATCTTTAATTATGTTTTTTGCATACCTAACAATAAAGAAACTTTGACATACAGTCTTTGTATCCTTTTGAAGAACATGAACATTCATACATAGTATGCTCTGTGATTACATTTTTTTTCCCTCTCTGTACAACGGATTGTTTATTGATTGGAGTGTAGGGGTTAAAGAGATCACTTAGACTTGTGTATACTCCAGATCATAGCATATAATAATACATTCTAGTACAATTAAACATTTCATTTATTTTGTAACATTTACTTGTTAGCTATACATAACTGTTGCTGCTACGGTTTATCTCAGTATGGGTATATATATGACATATGTACCATACTGATATACCGTATATCCATGCACCCATTCTGAAAGGAAAACCACTAACACAATTAAAACATTTTTTCATGAAACTTTTATTCTCAAATTAACAACTGTGACTATGAATCATTGTGATACTAATTTGTTAGAAGCTTCTAATGAGGACAGTTTGTACACTACTGATATATTAATCTAGATGAGTGTAGAAAGTATTCTGATCATTCTTCCACCTTGTTTTGTGCAATAGCAGGGTGTCTCTTTTTCGCTTTAAATTGCCCACAAAGGCAGGCAAGCTTTACAATCAAAACAATCAATTCTAAACTGCCTAAACTAATCAGTCCACGTTGAAAGTGACCCTTTAAATTGAGTGTGAAATTGAGAGATGGAGCTCCCTTTTCTCTCTCAAGTGTAGTGCACTGTACTTGTAGAAGCCATCACTTCCTTCTGTAAGTGGGTATGTTAATAATAGTGCTGTTCCTGCAGGTATTATGTGCTAACAAAACCATGTGTGCCTGGTTCTTCAGAGGGTTACTGGAAGGCAAAGAAAATCTTTGCCATCTGGCATCACCACATTGCGTATATATTATCCAGATACTAATGCTTAACATACTTGTAAAGCTAACTTGTCTCTCTCCAGGTTTGATTTTAATTTGACTAATATTCCTGTTAATAATAACATCTAATTAGAACATCCATTAAAAGTTAGTCACATTAATTTAACAGGGAAACATCTAATGGAGTTCTTGAAGCAGCATTGGCATGTTTCCATTAAATTAATGTTACAAACTTTTTTAAAGGATGTTTTAAATAGGAATCATTAGTGGTGGGAATATTAAACAAATTAAACTCAGGCCCTTATTAAGAGGTGGGAGCTTTTTATTAATCAGAGTAGAGGTGTCTGTTGTTTTTTAGGCTTTTTAAAACATACAGCAGGAAGTAAGTTCAGTTAAAACTGTGCAGACTGTGAACTCTGCTTACATAAGATGTCTTATATTTGAAGATTTTTGTAGATACTAGCCTAGGGGCAATAAACATCATTAATGTGCCTTTTGTAAATTATTGTTCATTGCTAAATGCATCAATCTACCATTAATGTGTAATTCAAAAAATACATAATGCAAAAGAAGTTTTTAAAATGTACCAAATTTAATGCATACAAACAAAAGGAATAAAACATAGTCAAGGCAGGAAAATGGTAAATGGTTAGAGTAAAAAAATACATTTTAAAGGGTTTCTCCAGGAAAAGAAAAAAACACTCATTATGAATATATTTATAAATACCTTTAATTATTAAAGGGATTCTGTCACCACGATTTTGACTATTAAGTTATTTATAGCACTGGATTCAGCTGACTATAAGCATCTCCAAAACGTTATTGTTATAGGGCATAAATGAAGATCTGATGTTAAAAATACCTTTTTTATCAACTGTCAATCTCTTTCTTAAGGAGCCCAAGGGGATGTGCCAGCGATGTTGGAGCCCGGCCACGGCGATTCAGTTGGAGCCCAGGACCGCCCACCTCATTAATATTCACTTCACTGCTTGAAGCAGTGAAGCTCCGGCACGGCTGTAATCCCGCGCAGGCGCAGTACATCCTGTGAAGCTGTAGCCGGCAGACCGCACGGCGCAGACCACTTAATGTACTGCGCCTGCGCGGGATTACAGCCGTGCCGGAGCTTCACTGCTTCAAGCAGTGAAGTGAATATTAATGAGGTGGGCGGTCCTGGGCGCCAACTGAATCGCCGTGGCCGGGCTCCAACATCGCTGGCACATCCCCTTGGGCTCCTTAAGAAAGAGATTGACAGTTGATAAAAAAGGTATTTTTAACATCAGATCTTCATTTATGCCCTATAACAATAACGTTTTGGAGATGCTTATAGTCAGCTGAATCCAGTGCTATAAATAACTTAATAGTCAAAATCGTGGTGACAGACTCCCTTTAATAGATGTTCTTTTAGTCTAGGAGTAATCATTGTGTACTGTATTTTTTGCTTTATAAGACGCACCTGATGATAAGACGCACCCCAGATTTTAGAGTAGGAAAATAAGAAAAAAATATATTTTTCATCACACCTCATATCAGACCCCCCATAAATTTCAGGACATCACATCAGACCCCCATATCAGCCCTCCATGTCAGAACCCCATCAGCCCTCCATGTCAAACCCCCATCAGACCTCAGATCAGCCCATCAGCCCCCATATCAGCCCACTGTTCCCCATCAGACCTCAGATCAGCCCCCATATCAGCCCACTGTGCCCCATCAGACCTCAGATCAGCCCCCATATCACCCCACTGTGCCCCCATATCAGCCCACTCTACCCCATCAGACCTCAGATCAGCTCATCAGCCCCCATATTAGCCGACTGTGCCCCCATCTGACCTCAGATAAGTCCACCCAGCCCCAAAGGATAAAATAAAAAACTCTTGCACCTCTCCTGCGCCTTTGCTCCGCTCCTGGTCTGGAGCTCCTCTGTCTTCTCCGGCAAGCGCTGCACTGAAACCTGACTGCGTGCAGCGTCAGGTCATAGTGTGCACACTACGTCCTGACGCTGTACATGGTCAGGACAGCACAGAGCCATCCCAGAGAAAACAGAGGAGCGCCAGACCCGGAGCAGAGCTGCGGCACAGGAGAGGTGAGAGAGTTTTTTATTTTATGCTTTGGGGCTGGGTGGGCTGATCTGAGGTCTAATGGGGGTCCTGGCACCTTATACATACTAGTGAGCGCTTCCATAATGGAAGCGCTCACTTGTATTCGCTTTATAAGACGCACTGCAATTTTCTTCCTACTTTTTTTTTTTTTTTTTGGGGGGGGGAGTGCGTCTTATAAAGCAAAAAATACAGTAAGTTAAAGGAGTTTTCCAAGAGTATAATATGGATGACCTAACCTCAGGTGATTACATGTCCAGGACCAAAACTTCCAGGCTGTTATTACCTCTTCCTATGCCCGACTCCCCCTGGCAACATATCTCCATGGACTTTGTTACCGACTTTCCATCCTCTGCCGAATGTATAGCTATCTGAGTGGTTGTGGACCGATTCCCCAAGATGGCTCACTTTGTCCCTTTATCAGGTTGCCCTCAGCTGCAAAACTTGCATGGATTTCCTCTGCACATAGTTTCCAATCGTGGAGTCCAGTTTACCTCTAAGCTTTGGAGGGCTTTGTGCTGGCTTCTTGAGACTGAATTACACTTTTCTTCAGGATACCACCCTCAGACCAATGGGCAGGTAGAGCGGTTCAATCAAATATTAGAGAACTATCTCCAGCACTTTTTGTCTGTGCCCAAGACGACAACTGTGTACAATTGCTACCTTGGGAAGAGTTTGAAACTAAGGACTTTCTGAGGAGAACTGAGGAGGTTTTCTTCGTCTCTTGTCTGCATTTACATTCATGCGAGTCATGGCCTTGATAATGCAATCTTTGGTCTGATGCCATATCTTCAAGAAATCTCTAAAAAATGAATCTGTAGCAGGAACCTCAGAGGAAGTGGAGACAGGACGAGAGGTATGAGGAGGTTGTCCATAAATGACAAAGAGCGAGAAGGACCAAGTAGACTCAAAAGAATGGTTGACACCCACTTCTCCAATGGTTGATACCCACTTCTCTAACCCCAGAGCTCTCCGGCCCTACAGGTGAGAGCCCTTCTTCTGCTATCTGCTTTTCCTCCTTTACCACATCATCTAATATCAATGAGAATATGTTATCAGGAACATCCAGCTCCTCCTCTCTCTGCATCTTGCTGACTTTTCAAGGACCTGGAGACTTTAAAGGACAACTTGGAAGAAGTAAAGCCAGCAAAACATTAGGATGGTCATCATTAAAACCTGGGGTGCAGACTGGATGGTACTGGTTGGGACGCTGACACCAGAATAATAAAGGCTTCAATGTTATTGGTATTGAATTACAATTACGGCTCATGTAGGAATAAGTAAATGTAAGAATAAACAAATAAAACTGACGCAGCATAACTCTCTCTGCACTCTCCCTGCACTCTCCCTCTCCAATATTCCTCTATTAATCATTTTCAGCAACACTGTCCCTGGTCCCTAAGCACTTGCCACTCTCTCCCTATGCTCAGTTCACAGGACAATGGCGGAGATTGTTCGGGATGAGGGTTTTCTAGGGCTGTGACATCACGGAGGATGGCTATCTGCGGATTAGATGGCTGCATGGCATTATGGGTTATCTCGCGTTCTTGGGCTTCTTACTTTCACTTTGTAACACGTGCAGCTGCCATTTTAGGAAAAACTGATTTATTACCCCAAAGTGTGAGTAAATTCAGATTTGTTGCAAATCAAAGTTTTCCTATACTTCAGACCAAACTACACTTTGAATTCTTTTTTGAAACTACAATTTAACAAATCTATAATGGATCCAATGTTCTTTTGTAAACCTGGACATCCCCTTTAATTCACTTGCTCTTTCACACTGAACTACAGACTATTAAACACTGACACTCGAAAAAAAACACAATTGTAAAGTTGGTACTAAAATCTCAAGACGATGAACTGGATAAAGTTATGTTCACATCTGCATTTGAACTTCCATTTTTCTGTTATGTCAGAAAAATAGAAAGATGAGAATAATGGTGAGGACTAGGACAGATCCATCACATGATGGACACCAACAGTGCCCAATTAACCATATTGAATATAATGGTTTCATTGAGTTTCCATCACAGTGTCTGGCATTTTACAAGAAATATAGAGCTTTATAGTATGCTATTTTTCTCAGGCATTTTTAGAGGTGTCTCAAACTCAAATGTGAGGGTCTAAAAGTTCATTATGCATACACGTTCCTACTGATGAGGCAATGATTGGGAAGGACCCTTTCCTTACCGATCATTGGCTGCCTATCAGAGGAGGTGAAAGCATCATTTACATGCTGCAATGACCTCCACTGTATGGGGACAAGGGGTCATTGTTTGTAGGCAGCAGATCCCAGTTTATGCAGCATGATCTGCTATACAGAAATTATTTAGGTGCTCGCATAAATGATAATTTATAAGCAATTACTCATTCATCGGGTGATCAATGGTAGCTTTATATGGGACAATTATCAGGAATGAGTTCATATGAGCATTGGTTCCCAATAATCTGCCCAATAATAGTCTCGTGTAAAGGGACCTTAAAACAACCAAAATTTGTATACAGACATGGGAAAGCATCTGGAGGAGTGAAAAGTATTCAAATTTCAAAGACTGAGGATTGATCAACTTCTCCAGTGTTGATAAGAAGGGTAGAGTGCATTAATTATGTTGTATATGCATGGAGAATAAAAATTATTTATTCCAAACTTAAATTAATTGAAAAAAAGAATCACTTTAATTATCATGTATAAATACAAAATCTGTTTGCAACCCCACCCTACAAATGCTCTCATATAGAAAGTATTCTTGTGTTTCTATATCCTATGCCGGGGCACGTTGCAGAAGAAAGTTAAAATATATTAATATTAAAGCATCTTGTCAAAAGCGCAAACAGTCTATTCATTACAGACCAAGATTGCATATCTAGCTATGCCAGTTGTCCTCTAAAACAATAGTTAATGAAAGGTCATAGAGATTTGTTAGGAAAAGGTGAAAGAACAGAGCATTGTAGACCACAGCAAATCAATCATACTTACAAGTAAATTACTTCCTGAATATAAAACCTCTTGTGAAAAGGTCAATACTGTACAATATATCATTGAACAATATTCAGAGGTGCTTTTAGAAAATTCTGTTTTAGGCAATACATTGAAATTGAAAGAGTGACTATGCCCACTGTTGCTGAGATTGTTCTTGTTCATTCATTCAGAGCTTTGTCAGGATTCAGGTGCAGATACAATGGGGGTGATTCCAAGTTTAAGCCTTAGATTTTTATGCTAAGTCTTTGAAAATTGCTATTGGTTTTGCCTATGGCAAGGCAAGCTTCGGATGCTTTATCCAAAGTCACTTTGTTCAAAACTTCGGAATGTATAGGCTCTGATGAGGCCAAGTAAGTTTTTGTGAAGTCTTACTTGACTTTGCTAAATAACTTCGGTGGTTGCTTTTTTAAAGTGGAAAACCACTTTAAAACTTGAAACCAAACTTGTCTTCGGTTCCGAAGTATTAGTGGTTTTCCACTTTAAAAAATCAACTACGGAAGTTATTCAATGAAGTCATGCGCGACTTGGCGAATAACTTACTTCACGTCCTTTCGTGTTGTATGCCAAAATGCCCATACTATTAAAATATAAAAGTGAATGGCATAAAAAAATCAATTTGCTGTTTTTTTAAGGCTTCACCACCCCCACCCCAAAAAAAAAATTGAATACAAAAATTAACAAAAATTCTTACACATCCCATAATGGTATCAACAAAAAAATACAGATTGGCAAGAAAGAATGAGCCCTCATTCAGCTCCATAGGTTTAATTATAAAAAAAGGCGTGGGGTCAGAATATGGCAATGCAAAGAAATAGTTTTATCAAAATTGTAATTTTTTCAAAAAGTATTGAAACCCAAGAAAAATTATAAAAGCTTGGTATCGTTGTAATTATACTGACCTGCAGAATGACAATAACAGGTCCAGTAGCGTAACTAGAACTCTGAATGCCCCACAGCAAATTTTAGTATGTACCTCCTCCTCCTGTGCAACCTTTACTACTACAGCTTGTCAAGATAGCTCACTTAGACCAGGCCAGAAAGCCACTCTGCCCGTTTCCCACATGTATATACTGTATGTCATGTTACTTTATATACTGTCACTGTATATAATGTATAACACTGTTGACGGGGGCCTGACAATAAAATCTTTCAGTCCTCTTTCCGTGCAGACCTGTTCTGAGTTCTGGCCCCATAGCAGCCACTTCCCCTGCTTTCACTATATCTACGCCCTACAACAGATCAGTTTCACAACAAAGGGGAGGTCATAAAACCATACCCCATAAACCATGGCAAAATTGAGTTGTTGTTTTTTTTAAAAATCCACCCCATTTGCAACTTTCTAGCCTTCCACTGCATTATTTTCAATATAAAATTGTGATTTCGTCTTTAGTACTTTACCAAGGAATCAAATTAAAAGCATATGTACAAATTTGTTATGACAAAAAATACTTAAATCGATTGTCCAGTATTTTACAAGTGATGTCCTATGCAAGTGTGAATTTCTTAATTTATTTTTCACTGTTCCTTTGATTTTACTTACTTTTATAGCTTAACACAGTTTGTATTGTGCTTATTAAAGGGGAAATGTATGAAAACTGATGTAAAGGAAAACTGACTTAGTTGCCTAAGAGCCTCAATAAAACGTAAACGGGTATTTCCACATGAGCCATTTATGGAATATGGACAGTGTATGTTGTAAATTCCATTTCCAGTATTCCCACCTATCAGGAGAATGGGGTCCTCTTCTACTCAAGAAAGAGAGTTTACATGCACCTGGTTCTCTAACCTTGTATTCTTTATGAGTTAGTGAAACAGTTGAGTGTTTTACTACTATCAAGATAGCTGCATACATTCATGACCACCTTTCCACCTCATTTACTCCAGTGCCACACTGCGGTCAGTACATCTCCCATCTGCAGATATATGGGGATCCTAGAGATGGTCACACAGTACTTAGCTGTCCGTTCTTCTGTGCTACATGCCACTCCCCTTTTATCTGACATGAAAAATACATGTGAGCAGTCTCCATATAATGGAAAGCATTTCTATGACCAGATGTTTTGGGGCCAAACAGAATAGCCTTGTGGGCCACATAAGGTGTGCCACAAGATATGCATCCCTGCAGGATGTGCTTGAATTAAATTGTGTTTAAATCATTTATTAATGAGGTTGCCTCATAAAGTCATCTAAACAAACATGACTAGAGATGAGCAAATCTATTCGCCTTTTCGTAGATTCGATACTAGAGATGAGCGAGCATGCTCGTCCGAGCTTGGTGCTTGTTCGAGTATTACGGTACTCGTAAGTACTCGCTGCTCGGACGAGTATCTCGCCATGCTCGAGGAAATGGCACATTCTGTACGTCACTTAATTAAAAAAGGTCTTTTGCTCTCACTGATACAGCTAGATTACAAAAATCTCTGTGCGACATTTGTCTGGGTTGCAACTAAGCAGACCAAGTCTGCCTAATCTAATAGTTTCCGTGTAATTGCTCCATACTGCACGGTACATAATAACATACGTAATTTTGATCTAACTTATCCACCTATATATTTACTTGTTCAGAATGAACACGTTTGTGGGTTTCAGTACAGCAGGCCCATTTATTTTATTTTTTTTATATAATACACTTATATACAGAAAATGTTGAACCCCAGGGCTAAGGGTCGAGGACGAGGGCGTGGGCATTCAATTACTGCAGGGAGCAGAGGCCGTGGTCCTGGGCAGGGTGAGACAGTACCTGCTGATGAGGGAGCAGGGGAACGCCGCAGAGCTACACTCCCTAGCTTCATGTCTCAACTTACAGGGACACGTGGTAGAGGACTGTTGAAACCACAACAGTGCGAACAGCTGATGTCGTGGATTGCGGACAATGCTTCAAGTAATTTGTCCACCAGTCAGTCTTCCACGCAGTCCACCCACGTTACCCAAGGGAGCACTCCTCTGGCTCCTCCACCTCAAGTCCTTCCCCCCAGTCTGCCCCCTCCCAGGAAAATTTGGAATGCGATCCGGCATACTCTCAGGAACTGTTTTCTGGACCCTTCCCAGAGTCACAAACCACTTCTCAGGTTGCTGCTGACCTCTTTCCCGATGCCCAAGTTTTCCAACTGTCGTAGTCTGTGGGTGATGATGATGATGACAATGTTGACTTAGTGGAAGAAGTTTGTAAAGAGGTGTCGGACGATGAGGAGACACGGTTGTCAGACAGTGGTGAAGTTGTTGTCAGGGCAGGAAGTCCGAGGGGGGAGCAGACTGAGGAATCGGAGGATGACAAGATGACTGACCCAAGCTGGGTTGATAAGCCGAGTGAAGACAGTCAGATTCCTCAAGTCTACAATGAGTAGCGGACGTGGATGTCTGATATCTGCCAGGTGTTGAGCAACTTTGAGGAGTCAACACAGATGGTCAGCGGCGATGCCGCCATTATCAGCCTCACCATCCCGCTGCTTTGCCTGTTGAAAAACTCACTGCCCAGCATGAAGTCGGATGCTTTGCGCTTGTCACAAGAGATGGTGGAGGAAGATATGTCGCTTGATAGCCAGAGCACCCTCCGGTCTGTTTCTCAGCGCGTATCGGAGGAGGGGGATGAAGAGAAGGATAATGTCGGCGAGACAGAAGAGGGTACCAGTGCTCAGTCCTTCTTAACTCTTGAGCATGTATGGGCTAAAGATGAGGAGGAGGAGGAGTTGGAGGAGGAAATGGAGAGCGAGGCCAGTGAGGAGAGGGAATTCTTGTGTGTTGGGACTCTGGAGCACATGGCAGACTTCATATTAGGCTGCCTATCCCGTGACCCTCGTGTTAGAAGCATTTTTTCAAACACCGATTACTGGGTGTTCACTCTCCTGGACCCACGGTACAAGCAGAACCTTTCCACTCTCATCCCTGTAGAGGAAAGGAGTATGAGAGTGAATAGATATCAACAGGCCCTGGTGCACAAGCTGAAACAATCCTTCCCATCTGACGCCGCTAGCAGCAGAGGGTATGGTCTGTGGGCCAAGTAGCAGGAGAGAGGAGGCGAGCAGGCAGCTTGTCCAGCACTGGCAGGGGAACGCTCTCCAAGGCCTTTGCCAGTTTTATGTCACCCCAGCAAGACACTGTCACCTGTCCCCAGTCTAGGCAGAGTAGGGGGAGCTGTACAGAAAGATGGTGAGGGAGTACCTAGCTGACCATACCAACGTCCGTAGCGATCACTCTGCTCCATACAACTACTGGGTTTCAAAGCTGGACACGTGGCCTGAACTGGCGCTGTACACCTTGGAGGTGCTGGCCTGCCCTGCCGCTAGCGTGCTCTCAGAGCGGGTATTTGGTGCAGCTGGTGGCGTCATCACCGATAAGCGTACACGCCTGTCAACTGACAGCGCTGACAGGCTGACGCTTATTAAAACGAACAAAGCCTAGATTTCACCGGAATTTAAATCTCCTCCGGGGGAAAGCAGATAAAGATTTACTTTACTTATGTATCCGATTCCTCTTCTCTACTCCTCCTACTCCTCCTCCTCCTCCTTGTCGTCTTTGCCTAACGCTGACCAAAAAAACGCTATTTTTAGAGGTCCAACTGGCACTCTTACCACAATTTTTCCGGAGGGCCCCCTACAGGCCCTCTCTTCAAGCAATTTTTTCGTAGGTCCACCTACAGGCCCTCTCTCCAAACAATTTTTCCGGAGGTCCACCTACAGGCCCTCTCTCCAAACAATTTTTCCGGAGGTCCACCTACAGGCCCTCTCTCCAAACAATTTTTCCGGAGGTCCACCTACAGGCCCTCTCTCCAAACAATTTTTCCGGAGGTCCACCTACAGGCCCTCTCTCCAAACAATTTTTCTGGAGGTCCACCTAAAGACCCTCTCTCCAAACAATTTTTCCGGAGGTCCACCTATACAAATCCATTTCATAAAATCCTTTCTTTCTCTTTAACTCAGTGGTTCTCAACTCCAGTCCTCGGGACCCACCTGCCAGTCAGGATTTAGGAATATCCCACAGAATGAATACCTGTGGTAAGTCCTGATGGATGGACGCTAATTATATCAGCTGGTCTAAACTAAGGAAATCCTGAAAACCTGACTGGCAGGTGGGTCCCGAGGACTGGAGTTGAGAACCACTGCTTTAACTGATCTATACTGAACGTCACTTTTAAAAATACGTCTTTTTCCTCTCTTTCTCTCTCTCCAAACTATTTTTCCGGATAGGTGCCATATACGGTATTAAACTGAGAAGAATACATAGAACACATACCACACTTGATCAAGGTCATAGTTGACAACTGTACCGGTTGATGCTAAATTTTTAAGTTGGGGTCCTGCGTCGTCATTCGAACTACATCCGTCTGTTGTCACCACCACACACGCTAGCCAAGGGGGCACTCCTCTGGCTCTTCCAGCTCAACCACCTTCCTCCCAGCCTACCCCCCACCTACAGGCCCTCTTTCCAAACAATTTACCCGGGTAGGGGACGTATTAGATATTGTACAGATTTTTTTTTGGTTCTTCTTTTAATTGCCTCCTGCGATAGTGCGATAGATGGGAATCGAACCCGGGTCAACTGCTTGGGAAGCAGCTATGCTCACCACTTTACCACCAACAGCCACAGCAACTGGTAAGAACAGATGCTAAACTTGATGTAAGCCAACATTTCGACAATCGATAACCCGAAACTGGTCCGCCGTTGAGCCCGGCGTTCGGCCACCCTGAACATTTCACATACTCTGACCGAGTCTGACCCTGGGGCCGCTCATGTACTGCCCACTTGGAGGATTGCGGGGCCTGCCTCGTTCACGGTTTGTCAGAATTACTATGCCACTTTCTCCAACCCCTCCTCCTCCACCTTCGAATTACCATCCGTGCTTCACCTCCTGCTACCTCAGTCTAACTCGGTCACTCTGTTGTCACCACCATGCTGCGTCAGGCTAAATTTTTGGGTGGCTCACCTGCTACCTCATCTAACTTGGTCACTTGTTGGTGTCACCGCCATGCTGTGTCAGGCTTATGCCTGCATCGTGTGGCTGGGAATAGGAGAGCAGTGCCAGCATGGGCATGGGTGATGGACCTTCGTTGCACCTAGTTGGGTGCTTCCCTATATATTCCCACCATGCCAGCCATGGGTTGTACATTAACTAATAACAGGGAAAACAAAAAAAATATTTTACAGGAGGGTCAACCACAGACACTCCAAAACAATTTTACATGAGGGAGTGTCTCCCGGTCTGCCATCGTGTTCGGACAGGCTGTCAGTAGGTACACCACCTCTGTCGTCCGCAGAAGCGGCCACTATGAGGAAGGCCACGGCAAGAACATCCCTTTTTCAATTGAGAGCAAGTGTAGAATTGTAGGAGGATGACACTTTTCTTCCGCAGTGGATTCACCTTCCCCTTTATCGTTGCCAGACAACAGTTGGTGAAAAAGTAATTGGCAATGATGAAGAAAATGTAACGGTGCAGTGGAACCTCTGTGACGCAAAACCTATGTATTCCCACCATGCCAGCCATGGGTTGTACATTAACTAATAACAGGGAAAACAAAAAAATATTTTACAGGAGGGTCAACCACAGACACTCCAAAACAATTTTACATGAGGGTGTGTCTTCCGGTCTGCCATCGTGTTCGGACAGGCTGTCAGTAGGTACACCACCTCTGCCGTCCGCAGAAGCTATGGGTTGTACATTAACTAATAACAGGGAATACAAAAAAAATATTTTACAGAAGGGTCAACTACAGACACTCCTAAACAATTTTTTAGGAGGGTTAACTTCGGACACTCCAAAACACATTTTTGGGAGGCTCGCCTACAGACATTTGACTGCTACCTCAATCTAACTTGGTCACTTGTTGGTGTCACTACGCTGTCACCATGATGTGTCAGGCTTATGCCTGCGTCGTGGGGTGGTGGATAGCACAGCAGTGCCAGCATGAGCAGTGGTGTCACCTGCAGGCGGTGATGGACCTTCGTTGCACCTAGTTGGGTGCTTCTCTAACATGTGATGGGCATGTGCCTCGCCTTTCTTTGTCTGGGAGAGCACAATTGCCATGAGGGTAACCACCAGGCTGTTGAAGGAAAATTTGGGGTAATGGTGGGATTAGGCAGCCTCAGAGGCATCAATGCATGCTGCCCCTGCTGTTTCCTGTCCATTTCCGTGGTGTTTCCATAATTTTCTGATGTTTCCAGGTTTTCACCCAGCCTTCCCTAGGCAGAGCCTTGGTCCCCAGCAAAAATGCTTGAGTCTCCCATTGACTTCAATGGGGTTCGTTACTCGAAACGAGCACCCGAGTATCGGGAAAAGTTTGACTCGAATAACGAGCACCCGAGCATTTTAGTGCTCGCTCATCTCTATTCGATACCAGTCTTGGAAATTTTCCGCTGCGAAGCGAATCCAAATTTTTTGAGATTCGCTTCATTAGATTCAAAAATGTTCTCAAGGCTTTCTACGCATTTGCTACGTACTTGTTCGATAAATTTTACGCTAATGCTACATATGAGTTAGTTTTTGCGCTGATGCGTACAAATTCAGTTAATTAGCAAACTTTTACTGTTAGTTCATTATTCGTGTGGCAAAAGCCCTGGAAGAAAGAGGTCACCTGACCTAGTGGGCAGGGCTTGCTCTGATTTGCTCAGGCTCAGTAAGCCAGTGACGCATCACTTGTGCTGCGACTGCTGAGACAAGCAGAAGCACTGTGTGTGAAGTTCCTAAAGACTGAGACCTGTTTTGTTAAAATTGGGGTGTAATTGTTCTGGGAATCAATATTACACATAACAGGGACACTGCAGGGCAAGTGCAGGGCCAGTTCAGGGCTAGTAATTAATCAGGCAGGGAGAGAGACAGGGAGAGAGACAGGGAAAGAGATAGGGACAAAGACAAAGACCAGCTGCAGGGCCACAGTCAAGTGAAAATTGTCTGAAATAGATAAGCAAAAGGGATCCAGCTCCAGCCAGACCTCGAGCTCCAAAAATAGTAAAAGTTGGCCACTGTTCAATCAGGCTAAGTCACAAAGGAGCAAAATTGTGGTGGAGGAGAAAGTGGATGAGGTAGTGGAGTGGATGGCACGCTGATCTCAGTCACAGCCGGATGTTCTGCTGTCATCTGCTGATACGATATCCATATGTAGCCAGGGGTAAGACTAATAGCATTCCTCCTGCTCCACCATTCCGCTCCAGCAAAGCCCGTCATTTTTTGCCGCCTCTCGGGCTTCAGTGCCCCCTCCTAGTGGTGTCCCTTCTGCAATTTATAAAATAAAAAAACACCAAACCCCACTGCATAATCCGGCGGTTATAGAGGACAGCCTCCCTGAGGATTTCTTAGAGGGCAGTCAGAGTTTGGACTGCCCGGAATTGGAGGTTGGATGGGAACAGCCTAATTTGCAGTCTGAAAAAAAGTGGTGGGGAGGAGTCTGATGATGAATCTGATGTGTTAGACAGGAGGACCTGGGAAGCGGATGGGGCTGGTGAGAAGGGTTTGATCTCCGAGGAGGAGGGTGGTAGTAGTGGCAGCAACAGAGGGCAGAGGCAAGTTAGGCCCAGGGCCATGCCTTCCTTTGGAACTAGCGAGACCCCAAGTATAGTGGGGCCGGCACCAGGGTGTAAGCATGCAAGGGCTACAAGCTTGGCCAGCTGTGGAGGCGCACGTCGGGTGTGTGGAAGTATTTCACCACTCTGCCGGGGGACACAGCAGGGCCACATGTAATTTCTGCAAACAGAAATTTAGCCGTGGGAAAGCCACAAATATAGGGACCACTGCTCTGTGGAACCATCTGAAGCGGCGTCATGTCACCAATTTAGAGCAGCGCATTAATACTGAAGAGCTGGCTTCTTCTCCCTCTCGTCAGGCCTGCCGCATCCAGGGGCGTAACTCAGCCTGCATCCAGGGGCATAACTAGTGCATATACCTCATCGCCCACTGCGTGCATGTCTCCACTTCCTCTTATTCACCAGCCATCCATTGCCAAGTGCGTGGCCAGGAAGCAGGTTTACGCCACAAGTAATCCAACAGTGCGCAAACTGAATTGTCACCTGACAAAGTTGCTGGCTGTGCAGTCTCTGCAGTACAAATTGGTTGACTGCACAGCTTTTAGGGAGCTAATGGCTTGTGCTCAGCCATGCTGGCAGGTCCCTAGCCGGCATTACTTCTCAAACAAAGCTATCCCCACCATTTACTCTCACGTGGCAGCCAATATTGGATGCTCCCTGCAGCTGTCTCTCTGCAGCACCGTGCACGTCACGGTGGACACCTGAAGCAGTGCTTATGGCCAGGGGCAGTACATGTCCTTTACTGCCCACTGGCTGAATGTATTTAGTGGCAGCGAGGCAGGAACCTCCCAGCAACCGGGCCAATTGCTGTTGGCACCTCCACGAGCTTTCCAGCCAGGATTGCAGCAGACCACCCAACAACTATCCGCTTCCACCTCCATGGGCAGATCACCTGCTGGAGCCTCAGGGCAGCGAGTTACCCCCCTCTTTATATCATATGTGCCAGGTGAAATGCTGCCATGCATTCTTAGACTTAATTTGTCTTGGCAGCAGCAGTCACATAGGCCAGAGCTTGCTGCATTACATCAAGCAGCAAATAGCACGCTGGCTGTCTCCACGCCAGCTGGGAGTGGGTAAGGTAGTGAGTGAGAACGGGACAAATATAGTGGCAGCACTGAACCTGGGTTAATTCACGCATGCTCCCTGTATGGCACATGTCCTAAATCTAGTGGTGCAGAGATTTCTAAAAACATTCATTGGCCAGCATATAGTACTGGCCAAGTCGCGGAAGCACTCATTTGAGCCACTCTTATGTGTCTCGCCATGCTCTGCTGGAACTGCAGCGGCAAAACGGTCTTCCGCCACACCGCTTGATAGGTGACGTGCCAACCCGGTGGAATTCCACATTCATATGTTGCAGTGGCTTCTTGAGCAGTGTAGAGCGGTGGATGATTTTGTCCAGCAGCAGCCAGAATCTTCGACCAAAGGGAGCAGGTGCGGCTTTAATTTCCATCAGTGGAGGCTGGTCCGAGATGCCTGCACTGTTCTAACGCCCTTTGAAGAAGCCACTAAATTGGTCAGCCGGGACAGCTGCGGTGTGAAGGACATAATTTAACTAATATTTGTGCTGGAAAATACACTCACGCTCATGCAGCAGGGGGCAATGGGGGAATGAAATCCTGTCCATCTGTCTGCACGCCATGCTGTCACTGTAGGGGAGCCCCAACGCCAAAGTTCCCTTTGCGGTGCAGGAGGAGGATGAGGAGCTTCAGGTAGAGGAGGAGGAGGATTTTAATGAGGATGATGATGACGTGGAGGAGGAGACACAGCTGGAGGATCTGGAGGATGACAATGATGAGACTTTCAGGGACACTGAAGTGTCTCAGAGAGAGGCTGAGATGGAAAGAACTGGCTCCTCGCGCAT
The DNA here is from genome assembly GCA_900303285.1 of Rhinella marina. NCBI lineage: Eukaryota > Metazoa > Chordata > Amphibia > Anura > Bufonidae > Rhinella > Rhinella marina. Next base: position 33,523 of record ONZH01010611.1, read on the forward strand.
GCTGGCCAGGATGGCGAGCTGTATGCTCACATGCTTACGGAGTGACAGGCGTATCCTAAAAATAAGGCGGACAGACGAATTCTGGCTGGCGATGCTTCTGGACCCGCGGTATGAATCCAAAATGGGGGATTGTTTTCCTCCCCAGGAAAGGAGAAATTAGCATCATTGTGGGAGAAGCTATGTAGTAACCTGGTCACAGCTTTCAGCCAGCCCCAGCCTGCTGCCAGCGTGTCTCAGAAGGAGGTCCAGCAGAGTCATCCACCTCCTGCCA
>ONZH01010612.1:0-26132 GCA_900303285.1 Rhinella marina
GAAACTCTTGCCCATTCTTCCTTGCAAAACAGCTCGAGCTCTTTGAGGTTGGATGGAGAACGTTTGTGAACAGCAGATTTTGCTTTATGTTTGGGATCATTGTCTGGTTGGAAGATAAATCTCCATCCTAGTCTCATGTCTTTTGCAGACTCCAACAGGTTTTCATCCAGAATGGTCCTGTATTTGGCTCCATCCATCTTCCCATCAATTTTAACCCTTCCCTGTCCCTGCTGATGAAAAGCAGGCCCAAACCATGATGCTGCCACCACCATGTTTGACAGTAGGGATGGTGTGTTCAGGGTGATGAGCTGTGTTGCTTTTACGCCAAATTTATCATTTTGCATTGTTTCCAAAAAGTTCAATTTTGGTTTCATTTGACCAGAGCACCTTCTTCCACATGTTTGGTGTGTCTCCCAGGTGGCTTGTGGCAAACTGTAAACAAGACTTTTCATGGATATCTTTGAGAAATGGCTTTCTTCTTGTCACTCTTCCATAAAGGCCAGATTTGTGAAGTGTTCGGCTGATTGTCGTCCTATGGACAGACTCTCCCACCTCAGCTGTAGATCTCTGCAGTTCATCTGCAGTTGGGCCTCTTGGCTGCATCTCTGATCAGTCTTCTCCTTGTTTGAGATGAAAGTTTAGAGGGACGGCCGGGTCTTGGTAGATTTGCTGTGGTCTGATACTCCTTCCATTTCAGTATGATCGCTTGCACAGTGCTCCTTGGGATGTTTAAAGCTTGGGAAATCTTTTGGTATCCCAATCTGCTTTAAACTTCTCCACAACAGTATCATGGACCTGCCTGGTGTGTTCCTTGGTCTTCATGATGCTCTCTGTGCTTTAAACAGAACCCTGAGACTATCACAGAGCAGGTGCATTTATACGGAGACTTGATTACACACAGGTGGATTCTATTTATCTTCATCAGTCATTTAGGACAACATTGGATCATTCAGAGATCCTCAATGAACTTCTGGAGTGAGTTTTCTGAACTGAAAGTAAATGGGCCAAATAATTTTGCACGCCCAACTTTTTAGTTTTATAATTACAAAAAAAGTTTAAATGATCCAATAAATTTCGTTCCACTTCACAATTGTGACCCACTTGTTGATTCTTCACCAAAAATTTAAAATGTTATATCTTTTTGATTGAAGCCTGAAATGTGGCAAAAGGTTGAAAAGTTCCAGGGGGCCGAATACTTTCGCAAGGCACTGTATATATAGCCCATATATACATGCATATGCATGCCTTATTAATCTAGGGGCATGCATATACATATTTCTCAGCACTTCCTTCTACAATCCCCCTGTTGTCGGGAACACGACAGATTTTTTGGGGAAGTGTTGGGATACATTTGCCTCCTCAACCCCACACATAACGCATAACAGTTCAGGATGGACTGAAGAATGATCCTGTCCTTAGGTACTGAGACATCACCCCTCGTGGTTATGCGACCTCTTCCCTGCCCTTCACCGTAACCTGACGTCTCTGTCCACAGATCAAACTATCCTCGTCTTCTCTCTGTATCATGCACCAGCTTCTCCCACAGTTGTCTTTAGTTGTTCTGACTTCTGGGATGACACAACTGTCTCCAAGCTTCCGCTACTCCCACAGTCTTCTTCAATCAGTCTGACTTCGGGGATGGCTTCACCCTCACATATGGGTAGTGACGGCCTTTAAGCCTCAGCTCTTCCCACTGTCGTCTTTTGTTGATTAGACTCTGGGGTGGCTCCACTCGCAATCTTCATGTAGTGTTGGTCTTCCAGTATCAGCTGCTCCCACTGCCTTCTTTTTGTCAGTTAGACTCTGGGACAGCTTCACTCTTCATCTTCTAGGCAGATCCACGTAGCACAGGTGGACTGGCCTCCTTTAGCACTTTTCTCCCGACACCTCTTTTCATCTTGCTTGTAGATTCTGTCGTTGAGGAAGTTCTTTCATGGACAGATACGCAGGTCTTTACAAGGCAGGTCAGACTTTCTGGAGTGTGAGGTGATGTCATAGCACCTAAATTCTAACTGCAGGAAAAGATGATAATTACTTACCGGTAATTGGATTTTCCTTTAGCCTCCACAACGGCACACCCAGAGGATAACCCGCCTCCCAGGGACAGGAAACAACTGAGAGACCAACGCCTTTAAAAGCCTCCTCCTTCTTACCTCCTCCAGTTAATAATATAGTACTCCGTGAGCTTTTTTATTTTGTTAAATGCCAAATAATTTAATGAAGGAAAAAAATTTGTTATAACAATCAATAATTTTCAAACATTGAAAGCAAAAACCTCGGGTGGGAAAAAACCTGTGCCGTTGTGGAGGCTAAAGGAAAATCCAATTACCAGTAAGTAATTATCATCTTTTCCTCACACCTCCACAACGGCACACCCAGAGTATATACCAGAGAAGTAATCATCATTTTAGGGAGGGACCACAGCAGACAATACTTTCCTGCCAAATGAAAGGTCCCTATTTGCAAATACATCAAGTTTGTAATGTTTGAAAAAAGTCATGGGAGATGACCAAGTTGCAGCACGGCAGATGTCCTCCAGCGAAGCTGAAGACCCCTCCGCCCAAGAAGCAGAAACTGCCCGGGTGCAGTGAGCCCTCAAACCCGCCGGATGTGATCCAGCGAGCAATAGAAGTCTTGCTGGCAGACTTCCCCTGATTTGCTCCCAGAAACTGGATCAATAACTGATCGGACTTCCTAAACGACTTTGTGGATTCCATATATTGTAGGACACATTTCCGGACATTCAGATTATGGAAGAGTCTCTCTTTTTCGGAAACAGCCTGTGGGCAAAAAGAAGGTAAAGCTATTTCCTGGTGACAATGGAACTTCAACACAACCTTTGGAAAGAAGCTAGGGGGGTGTCTTAAAATAATTCTATCTTCCAGGACGGTAAGATAGGGGGGCAACATGGACAAAGCCTGTATCTCTCCTACCCTCCTAGCTGTAGTGATGGCTAAAAGGCAGTTTTAAAGGTTAATAATTTCAATGGAATACTCATAATAGGCTCAAAGGGGGGCTCCATGAGAACCGAAAGGACCAGATTAAGGTCCCAAGGGGCTACAGAGGATCTAATCGAGGGACGAAGTCTATTGGCCCCCTTAAAAAACCTCTTTACCAAATCTAGGTCAGCCCATTTGGTACCCGTAAAAGCACTAATAACCTCTGTCTGAACTTTTAGGCTGCTAACTCTAAGGCCTTTTTCTAAACCTGTTTGAAGAAAATTTAGAATTAGGCTAATGTCAGGGGCAGAGGAAGGATCCCACACATCTTTGACAGCTACAAGGAAAGCCTTCCAATATCTGTGATAGATTTTGGAAGTTACCAGTTTATGGCTGCTCAGAAGAGTGGAAATTACGGAATCAGAAAGTCCTTTCTTCCTTAGGATAGTCCTCTCAGTCTCCATGCTGTCAAATGAAGGTTGGGAACTGAGGGATGCAACACTGGACCCTGGGATAGGAGATCTGGTATTGGGGGAAGAGTCCAATAATCTTCTCCCGCAAGATGTTTGAGGATTGGGAACCATATCCTTTTCGGCCAACATGGCGCTATTAGAATCAGATCTGCTTTCTCCTCCACTGATTTTATGATGACTCTGGGAATTAGTGGTATAGGGGGAAAGGCCTATAGGAGGCCTCTGGGCCAAGGTTTTGATAGGGCATCCAACTGATCCAGATGGTCCTGTAGAAGAAGAGAGAAAAATCTGTGAACTTTCCTGTTTTTTCGAGTCGCAAACAGATCCACAGACAGGGTTCCCCATTTTGTACAGATGTCCCCCCTCCTTCAATCTCTGTCTGCTTAAATAATCGGCCAGGAGGTTCTCTTTTCCTTTCACATGAATAGCCTAGAGAGAATCTAGATGATGCTCTGCCCACCAGAAAATCTTCTGAGATATTACCGCTAATGAATGGCTTGTTTACGTATGCCACTGCTGAGCTGTTGTCTGTTAGGATCCTCACATGGCTTCCATGGATTCCTGAAGAGAAGGCCTTTAGCGCCTCCCATATCGCCGAGAGCTCCCTTACATTTGAAGATGCTCTTGACAACTCCAAGCTCCATTGCCCTTGGACCACCGCATCTTCCCAGTGGGCTCCCCAGCCCCAGCTGCTGGCGTCCGTTGTGATTACCACCTGCTTGGGGTGGCGCCAGACTACTCCCTGTAACAGATTCTTTCGACTGCCCCACCATGTTAAAGAGTGCTTGACATCCGTTGGAATCTTTACCTTCTTGTTTAGAGATAGCTGGTTCCAATCCCAGGTTTTTAATAGGAGAGACTGAAGAGGCCTTGTGTGGAACTGTGCCCATTTTACTGCCGGAATAGTTGCTGTCATAAATCCTAGAATGGTCATGATGTATCGGAAGGAGACCAATTTTGCTTGCCTGAATCCCTTCACATTGTTCATCAGGGCTATCTGTTTTTCCGTTGGAAGGAAAGATGTGGTTAACTTGGAATTTAACAGAATCCCTAGAAATACTGTTCCCTGCAAAGGAACCAAACAGGACTTTTGGAAATTCAGGATCCATCCCAGACTTGTGAAACAGTTCACCATCTTTTGGAGATGGTTTTGAAGAATTATTTATGACGGAGCCGAAATCAGCAGATCGTCCAAATATGGAACTATCATTATTCCTTGTTGGTGAAGAGCCCCTGAGACATCCGCCATCACTTTTGTAAAGACCCTGGGTGCCAAACTTAGCCCGAAGGGAAGGACCTGGAACTGAAATTGACGTAGAGTATTTCGGTGTTTTACTGCTAATCTTAAATACTTTTGATACTGATGGTGAATCGGAATATTGTAATAGGCGTCGGTAAGGTCCATCGTCGCCATAAAGCAGTTGGTTGACAATAAGTTTATTGTTGTCTTTACAGTCTCCATCTTGAATTTTTTGTAAACCAGAAACCTGTTTAGATGTTTTAGATTGAAGATAGCCCTGAAAGACCCGTTGGGTTTTCTTACTAAGAACATTGGGGAATAAAATCCCTTTGTCTGTTCTCCCACTGGGACTGGAACAATGGCCTTTTTTTCCAACAAAGAATCTATCTGGATATCCAGGATAGACTGATCTTCCCCACTTAGGGTCTTGTTTATGAGAAAACAGTCCGAAGGAAGGGAGGAAAATTCTAGTTTTAGTCCCGATTTTATGACTTCCAAAACCCATGGGGAAGCTCTGAGACTTTCCCAGGTGTCGGAAAAGCCCCTTAGCCTTCCACCCACAGGACCTCTGGCGTCATTGGGAAGGATTACGGGATTTCTACTGATTAAAAAGGAATCCTTTGGTTTTATTTTTTGATGACTGCCAAGATGATTTTGCATCCTTTTTCCTTTGCTTAAACTTAGGACGTCTCTGGCTCTGAAAGGACCGCCTCTGATGATAAAACTTCGCCTCTGTGGGGAATCCTTTTTTTCTATCAGCTGCTTTTTCCAAAATATCGTCAAGGGTTTTTCCAAATAATCTGTCGCCTTTACATGGGATGGAACATAATTTATTTTTGGAGGCACCCAACCATGTTCTAAGCCAGATGGCTCTACGAGAGGCATTTGAAAGAGCAGCAGACCTTGAGGCTAGCTTCACCACATCGGCCAAGGCATCCGCCAAAAAATTTGACGCTTGTTTTAAAATTGGAATAGAGGATAGAATATCCTCTATGGGAGTCCCCGATTCTAGATGCTCCTGCAGTTGAGATAACCAAATGGATAAGGTTCGGGCAGTGTATGTAGAGGCGATGCTAGTACGGAGTATAGCAGTAGCGGATTCCCAAGTTTTTTTAAGTAGGGACTCTCCTTTCTTATCCATCGGATCTTTTAACAGACCCAAATCTTCAAATGGCAGGCTCGATTTTTTTGATATTTTCGCTACAGGGGCATCAACTTTAGGAGGTTTGTCCCAGCACAGAGAATCTTCTTCTGTAAATGGATATTTTCTTTTAAACAGTCTGGGCACTGACTGTCTTTTTTCTGGATCCTTCCACTCATTGAGGATAAGTTTTTTAATATTCTCATGGACCGGAAAAACTGTCTTACGTTTGTCTGCTAGTCCCAAGAACATTTGATCCTGAATAGAAAGAGGTTCTTTTTGCTCTTCCATATTAATAGTGGCCCTAATATTTTTTAAAAGGGACTCTGTGTCTTCCACAGCACAAAGAGGACGGCCTGATGTGTCGTCAGATAAATCAGAGTCAGATTCTAAGGATAGTAGACCCTCTTCAACCTCAGACTCCTCAGGCTCAGGGCGTATATACTGTGCATTAGAGGTAGAGGTAGATGGTTTACAAGGGACCGAAGCCAGCTTAGCATCAATGGCTGCTCCCACTACATCTTTAATAAGGGATCTTAGGCTCTCTATCAGGGATGGGGATTCCTCATTCATAACCTTGTCCAGACACTTCGTACATAACGACTTCTTATAAGATGTGGATAAGGCCCTTTTACATACAGGGCATTTCCTCTTGCGTGATGGCTCTCCCGGAGACTTAACAGTTTCCTTCCCCTAAAATAATAAGGGGTAGTGTGTGAATACTAAAATAACTTAAGTAAGAAAGGGAGCCGTCACCAAGGAAGAACACCCGAAGTGCCATAAAAACTCAAAAACTTTTTTAGAGGAGGCTTACCGGGCTAGAGGGATGAGCAGGGTCTGTGGATCGCCTGGAGGTATGGCTCTCTGGCTGTACCGACATGTCTGCAGCGCTAGAATGACAGGATTCCATGAGAAACGCCACTTCCTTAAAATGTAGAAGGGGACCACCCTCCGAATGATGCACGGAGCGTTCCTGGCCCAAGGGAACGCCCCCGATCCACAGCCACATGTCTCCTGATTGAACCGGAGACAAGATAGAAGCCCGGGGATGCCGGCACCGCCGGACTTACATCCAGAGGGAGGGAGAGCCCAACCTGGACCCCGCGATCCTCACCCCCTACAAAGGCCCTCCCAGACCAGCTGGGGAGAACAAACCTAAAGGCCTCTGCGATGCACGTTGGTCCACCTGCTTCTGGAGGGACAGGAAACAACTGGAGGAGGTAAGAAGGAGGAGGCTGGGCGGAGCTTCGCCGCAGAGCCGGATACACGCATAGCGCTGAGCTCTGCCGCTGACCTAGCCAAACTAGGCTAAATTAAGCTACCTGACCAGCAAGATAATGGGAAAAACTGCCAAAGAACGATCAAAGGACACTCCTGGAGCAGGCAAACCCTCCTTAGCTCAAGGGGAGATTGATAAATTCATTAAAAAATCCGCTCCAGCGGCGTCAGGACATCAGGCCAAGATGGCGCCGCCTAAACAGATACCTCCCGCCTCGCATACTGAGGAAGGCACCGATGCAGAACATGAGAGCGATATGGACGAGACGAGGAAGATCAGGTCTTTTCTAAAACTTTTATTAAGTCCTTACAAACTAGCTCGTTAGAACCACTGGTCACAGAGCTTAGAGATATTAAACAAGACCTGCGTCAGATGAATGGGAGAGTAGAAGATCTAGAACAGGCCCAAGCAGCAAGCACGGAGTTTAACACGGCGGTGTCCAGAAACTTGCCACTTGCCAGGCACATGTCAATTACCTCTACTCCCTAATAGAGGAGCAAGATAACCGAGACCGCAGACATAATATAAGGATTAAAGGAATCCCTGAATCAATACAGCCTGACGCCTTGGAAGCGACTCTTGCAGCCTTTTTTGCCTCCATCTTAGGCTCCACAGGGGCGGACATGTCCATGGATAGGGCTCATAGGGCCCTGAGACCTCTCCCACAGCCTAATGAAAGTCCGAGGGATGTCATTTGTCGTATGACTAGCTACAAAACCAAAGAGCTGATCATTGCAGCGGCGAGATCCTCTCCCTTACCTCCAATTGAGGGTTCTGTGGTCTCCATCTATCAAGACCTCTCCCCAATGACTCTACGCAAGAGGAACCACCTGCACCCATTGCTGGAAATATTGAGGAGGAAAAAGATAACATACCGATGGCTTCATCCCTTTGGTTTGCTGATAAATACCCCAGGCAGGAAGATTGTGATTCGCTCACCAGCAGACCTACAGAGGATTTACGACCTCCTGGATATAGAAATGCTGGAGATACCTGATTGGAATGTGGCCCAGGACCAGTGGCGTACCGCCCATATAGGCAGACCACGCCACTGCTATGGGGCCCGCGGCACAGGGGGGCCCGGAGCGCACGGGAGGCCCCGCCCCCTACTCTGCATCATTAAGATGCGTCCCGTCCCTGCGCTCCGGGCCTCTCCTGGCCCCCCTCACTGCCGCAACTTTTACCCTGATGAGTCCTGAGAGCGCTCCTGTGCGCTCCCAGCTGGCCCCGCCTCCTCCCTCACGCCGCGCTGCTGCTCCTGGACAGGGTAGGACTTGTGCAGCGCGGCAAGATGGGAAAGAAGACCAAGGCCCAGCCCCCTCCAGAGTGGCGTCAGGACAAGAAACTGTAAGTTTTTATGTGTTTCATGTGTGTGTATGTGTGTGTATGTATGTGTGTGTGTGTATGTATGTATGTGTGTGTGTGTGTGTGTATGTATGTGTGTGTATGTGTGTGTATGTATGTGTATGTATGTATGTATGTGTGTGGGTATATGCATACACTGTACGTACTGTATATTGTACAGCGTGGCGCAGGGGTTATATTGTCCGGCATGGTGTAACCGCTACGCATTTGTTGTACAGTATATATTATAATCCCTGTACCATGCTATACAATGTACAGTATAATCCATACACCATACTGAATAATATACAGTATAATCCGTACACCATGCTGTATAATATACAGTATAATCCGTACACCATGCTGTATAATATACAGTATAATCCGTACACCATGCTGTATAATATACAGTATAATCCATACACCATACTGAATAACATACAGTATAATCCGTACACCATGCTGTATAATATACAGTATAATCTGTACACCATACTGAATAATATACAGTATAATCTGTACACCATGCTGTATAATATACAGTATAATCCGTACACCATGCTGTATAATATACAGTATAATCCGTACACCATGCTGTATAATATACAGTATAATCCATACACCATACTGAATAACATACAGTATAATCCGTACACCATGCTGTATAATATACAGTATAATCCGTACACCATACTGAATAATATACAGTATAATCTGTACACCATGCTGTATAGTATACAGTATAATCCATACACCATGCTGTATAGTATACAGTATAATCCGTACACCATGCTGTATAATATACAGTATAATCCGTACACCATGCTGTATAATACACAGTATAATCCGTACACCATGCTGTATAATATACAATATAATCCGTACACCATGCTGCATAATACACAGTATAATCCGTACACCATGCTGTATAATATACAGTATAATCCGTACACCATGCTGTATAATATACAGTATAATCCGTACACCATGCTGTATAATATACAATATAATCCATACACCATGCTGTATAATACACAGTATAATCCGTACACCATGCTGTATAGTATACAGTATAATCCCTACACCATGCTGTATAGTATACAGTATAATCCCTACACCATGCTGTATAATATACAGTATAATCCGTACACCATGCTGTATAATATACAGTATAATCCCTACACCATGCTGTATAATATACAGTATAATCCCTACACCATGCTGTATAGTATACAGTATAATCCCTACACCATGCTGTATAGTATACAGTATAATCCATACACCATGCTGTATAATATACAGTATAATCCATACACCATGCTGTATAATATACAGTATAATCCGTACACCATGCTGTATAATACACAGTATAATCCGTACACCATGCCGTATAATACACAGTATAATCCGTACACCATGCCGTATAATATACAGTATAATCCGTACACCATGCCGTATAAAATACAGTATAATCCGTACACCATGCTGTATAATATACAGTATAATCCGTACACCATGCTGTATAATATACAGTATAATCCGTACACCATGCTGTATAATATACAGTATAATCCATACACCATGCTGTATAATATACAGTATAATCCGTACACCATGCTGTATAATATACAGTATAATCCGTACACCAGGCTGTATAATATGCAGTATAATCCATACACCATGCTGTATAATATACAGTATAATCCATACACCATGCTGTATAATATACAGTATAATCCGTACACCATGCTGTATAATATATAGTATAATCCGTACACCATGCTGTATAATATACAGTACAATCCGTACACCATGCTGTATAATATACAGTACAATCCGTACACCATGCTGTATAATATACAGTATAATCCGTACACCATGCTGTATAATATACAGTATAATCCGTACACCATGCTGTATAATATACAGTATAGTCCGTACACCATGCTGTATAATATACAGTATAATCCATACACCATGCTGTATAATATACAGTATAATCCATACACCATGCTGTATAATATACAGTATAATCCGTACACCATGCTGTATAATATACAGTATAATCCCTACACCATGCTGTATAATATACAGTATAATCCCTACACCATGCTGTATAATATACAGTATAATCCATCCTTGTGGCTGCCCCCATTTAGTATAACGTCTCCTTAATTTAAAAAAAAAATAAAAAATAAATCAGTAGCTCATGTATACATTTCTTTAGTGGCAAAAGGGGGTGTGGCATGGGAGGAGCCAGGGTAGCATGTGGGATGGGATGGGGTAGTGGGCGGGGTTAGGGGCCCCATTCAGATTCTTGCTATGGGGCCCAATGATTTCTATGTACGCCCCTGCCCAGGACATTGCTTCCTTACAAGCCGTCCCACAGATGGAACCATGGACCCCAGTGATCAACTCCAGAAGACAAAGAGGGAAGAGTACCCCGTCGAGAATGACACCAAGAAGATTGAATCACCCGTCTGACTACCTCCGTGATGATTCCTGAATACAGAACTCTGTGTAATGTATATTTCTTAGTGCTGGCATATTAAGAGTTACTATCAACAATATGCCTAGCTATGGCAGAAGGTCCACTTTAAAAGAAGTCTTCCCCCCTACATTACCCCCCTTTTTTGCTCTGATATTATACAATTTATACATCACCATATATATAAGTTAATGTGAGTTACTACATAATGTGGCTCTTATGCCACCTTTTGCTATGCGTAACTTTTTTGAAGCCACTGGGGTGATGCTCTATGATATGTCTCAGTACAGAACATTGGTCTAGCAGCGGTTTACTGGCTTCACGGGTTTTGCATATACGTTGGTTATGTTTGATTTTGTTCCTCAGGTTTAATGTTCTGTTTCAACAGGTCATAAGCTTAGCTAGATCCGACAATCGAAGGTATCCTACCTTTATTAAACAGGAATGCATCTTTTATAGTCTCCCCTCTTTCACACAATCTGCACTATCTCCCATTTGCATAACCTCTATGCTTTTAATGACATGTTTATTTCCCTTTCATTATGTAGATAATGCCTGACATTACTATATGCACCTTAAATGCCAGAGGTCTGAATGCGCTAACAAAAAGGAGCCAAATCTGTAAGCTTTTGAGCAAACTCAAGGTAGGAGTGGTATTTTTGCAGGAGACTCATTTTCGCTCCAAGCATGTACCCAGACTGAACCACCTAACATATGACAAATGGTACCACAGCACCTCCCCTAGCTCCTCTTCCCATGGAGTTAGTATAGCCTTCCACAAAAAGGTTCCTTTTGAGGCGCGTTCAGAACTCTCAGATTCTGATGAGAGATATTTGTTTCTAAAGGGGGTCGTTGGCTCTCAGATGTGCACCTTTGGAAGCATATATGCCCCAAACACACAACAGGCAGATTGGATTGCCAACACTTTGGCCAAATTTAATGATTTCGCGGAGGGGTGTATCATACTGGGCGGAGATTTAAATGTTGCACTCCAACCTAGCCTAGACTCTTCGTCGAGACAGTCGGCTATCTCCGAATCTGCTCTTGCCCAGATCAAATCTGCTATGCAGGAATGTTCACTAGTGGATATTTGGAGAGTTTTCTACCCAGAAGACAGAGATTATACATATTACTCTCAAAGCCATAACTCCTATAGTCGCATTGACTACTTATTTACTCCACATCACCAACTACACTTCTGCAAAACAGTCAAGATAGATAACATTATTCTCTCTGACCATGCTCCAGTGCTACTCACCTATAGCCTATCAGAAATACCCTAGAAAACTAACAGCTGGCGCCTGAACACCACGCTGCTAGATAACAAGGATAATATAAAGCAAATACAGAATCATATCTCCGACTACTTTTCCATAAATGATACCCCAGATATATCCAAAGGAATACTATGGGAGGCACACAAATCAGTCTTGCGGGGCCATCTGATAGCGTTGGGTTCTCATGTCCATAGGAAAAGGAAGAAAATAATAGCTGATTTATATCAACAAATACAGCTACAAGAATCTACTCATAAACAATCTATGTCCCAGACAGATTTAGAAGCCTTAAACAAGACTAGAACTGAACTTAAAAATATCCTCAATGCCTCAACAGCTAAAGCCTTTCTAAATTCCCAGTTTAAATATTATGCGCATGGGGATAAGGCGTCTAAGCTCTTACTATCACAAATCAGGAAAAGGAAAGCTAAATCCTTTATCCCTATGATTAAGTCAACAGATGCAGTGCCGCTCCGCACCACAGAACAGATTGCGCAGCGGTTTTGCAACTATTATAGCGAATTATACAATCTGCTGGATAAGGTGGAGGAACGCAATAAGGAGGAACTGCAACCAAAAATAGACAATTGGTTATATACACTGCACCTGCCAGAGATTACAGAACACCAAGGGTCCTCACTCACAAGACCCTTTACGATCACAGAACTGGAAAAGGCTCTAAGGGAAACACCATCTAATAAAGCACCTGGCCCAGATGGGTTTTCTGTCCCATATTATAAATCTTTTAAGACGCTTTTACTGCCTCACTTACTAAATGTATGCAATGCGTGTTAGGCCACTGAGGCACAAATAAAATAAATAAGTGACTCTGCCTGGCAGAGTCACTGGGGATCACTGGACCCAAACTCTGGGCAGCCGGACAATGACGATCGCTCCCAAAGGGCGAAATGATATAGGAGGCAAGATAACGAATAGTAAGGTAAACACTTACACAACACGTACTGCGCAAAAGCGCTTGAGACTGGAGCCAGAGCTTTGGCTTCACAGACCTCCAGAAGAGCGACGCCCACCGTGTACCCGTGCTCCAGGAGGGGGCTACGGCACGGCCACAAGCATGGTTTTCAAACAGTCTGAGTAATACACACACACAAAGACAGACAGAAAAGCAGGCACGTGAAACCACGCACCGGTGCAAGGAAGCACACGAACACTCAGTAACATTCAGTGTCAATAGCAATGGACCAGACCATATAGCAGTCGCACATGAACAACAAGGCACCGGCCCTGCCCAGCAGAAGCTTAGGGTTTAAATAGTAGTGAGCTAATTGGCAGAGGCGTGGTTACTGACACACTTCCTGTGAACGCCTGGCGGAAGTGACCTCACCAGAGGTCTCAAGGGCAGGGCGTGGTGCCTGACATACTTCCTGTGAACGCCTGGTGGAAGTGACATCACCAGAGGTCTCAAGAAGCTGGCGCATGACCACTTCCTGTGCCGGACCTTGTTCACTGCAGTAGGACTGTGGGCGCAAGGATATTGCACTGAGATTTGCCCGTGCCCCTTCACCAACACCCGCAGCCCGGGAGGGCAAGCGACCGCGTGCACGACGTCGATGCACGCGCCTTACAGTACCCCCCCTGAGGGCCCCCCTCCTCCTCCAAAAGGCCGCAATAAGATCTGGGGCATTAAGATTACTTTCTGGCTCCCAAGAACGTTCTTCAGGCCCAAACCCAACCCAGTCCACTAAGTAGGACGTGGTACCTCGTATGGTCCTAGAGTCAAGAATCTCCCGTACCTCATACTCAGCCTCAACAGCTTCAGTCTCCTCTTGTACCGGAGGAGAGAATCTATTGAGTCGTACCGGTTTTAGAAGCGACACATGGAAAGAATTCACGATTCTCCAGGACCGAGGCAACTTAACACGATAAGTGACAGGGTTGATTCGACGCAGGACCCGAAAAGGACCGAGGTAGCGAGGTGCGAACTTCAGGGAGGCCACACGGAGCCGGATAAATCTAGAAGATAACCAAACCAGATCTCCAGGCTCAAACTCAGGACCACTAGAACGTCTACGGTCAGCTTGCTGTTTCATCTTAGCTTTAGCAGCTGTCAAAGATGACTGAGTTTGTTGCCATACCTCTTGTAGATGAGAGGCGAGGTCCGCTACGGCGGGCACCTCCACTGTGACGGCCATTGGTAAAGGAAGGCGAGGATGTTGCCCATTCTGAACAAAAAAGGGGGTCTTACCAGTCGCATCGGAAACAGAGTTATTAGCGGCCAAACTCTGCCCATGCCAATAGTTCAGACCAATTGTCATGTCTTGCCGAAACGAAATGACGAAGATAGATCTGAAGAGACTGATTCACTCTTTCCGCCAAGCCATTGGTCTGGGGGTGAAAGGCCGAAGAGAGATCTACTTCAACTCCCAGCAAATGACACAATTCCCTCCAGAACCTGGCAGCGAACTGAGGACCTCTGTCCGATACAATCCTTCGAGGCAGACCATGCAGACGAAAAACATGGCGAAAAAACAGTTCCGCCAGACGAGGGGCGGAGGGCACCTCTGGTAGGGCAACAAAATGGCACGCATGAGAAAACAGATCTGTCACTACCCAGATCACAGTATTTCCCTCAGAACGGGGAAGCCCCGTCAGGAAGTCCATAGCTATGTCCTGCCAAGGACTCTCTGGGACTTGCAAAGGCATTAATAACCCCGATGGTTTCTGACGGGATGGTTTGTTACGGGCACATGTGGTACACCCCTGAGTGAATGCATGTACATCCCGACCGAGACCCGGCCACCAGTAGTATCGTGAAATGAGTTCCACTGTTCTTTTGGGACCTTGATGCCCGGCCAACCGAGAAGTATGCCCCCAGGAGAGAATCTCCTGTCTGCGAGAATCCGGCACATAAGTCTTGCCAGGAGGCAACTGACGCAGATCAATTGGGTTTAGAGGCAACAACTTCTCAGGTGGAATCATAGCACGTAATTCCGGTTCCGTTCCGTGGGCATCGAAAGAGCGGGACAAGGCGTCCGCCCTTACATTCTTGTCCCCGTTAACAAAGTGTAGAACAAAATTGAAACGGGAAAAGAAGAGTGCCCACCTTGCCTGCCTAGAATTTAGCCTTTGCCCAGATTGTAAATATAACAGATTCTTATGAACAGTGAAAATCTGGACTGGGAATAGGGCCCCTTCAAGAAGATGTCTCCACTCTTCTAGGGCCAGTTTAATCGCTAATAGCTCACGATCCCCAATACTATAATTTCGCTCTGCAGGATTGAAAGCTTTGGAAAAGAATCCGCAAGACAATTTTGTCCCCTTGCCATCTTTCTGGTACAGAAAGGCTCCAGCCCCCACAGAAGATGCGTCTACCTCTACAAAGAAGGGACGCTGGGGATTGGGGCGGTGAATCACCGTTGCAGAGGAGAAAGCCTCTTTAAGGGCAGCAAAAGCGCGCTCCACCTCCGGCGTCCATTTCCGGGGGTTAGCGCCCTTTCGTGTCAGGGCCGTGAGAGGGGACACTAAAGACAAGAAGTGAGGTATAAAACATCTGTAGTAGTTTGCGAAACCAAGAAACCTCTGCACCGCCTTCAAAGACTGTGGCTTAGGCCAAGACATAATGGATCTGAACTTGTCTGGATCCATCTGGAGTCCCTGTCCAGATACAATGTATCCGAGGAATGGTAACTAAGTTTTTTCGAATTCACATTTCTCAAGTTTTGCATAGAGATGGTTACTTCGGAGACGAAGCAATACCTCCTTTACCATGCGTCTATGAGAAGACAAATCAGCGGAAAATATAAGGATGTCATCCAGATACACTACCACGGCAGTGGTCAAGAGATCTCTAAAGATGTTGTTGAGGAAGTCTTGAAACACTGCTGGAGCGTTACAAAGTCCGAATGGCATTACCAAATATTCGTAATGACCGTGTCTGGTGTTGAATGCGGTCTTCCACTCATCTCCTCTCCGAATTCGGATCAAATTGTATGCTCCACGCAGGTCTAATTTAGTGAAGACCATAGCACCTTGAAAGTGATCGAAAAATTCGGAGATGAGTGGAAGAGGGTACCTGTTTTTAACAGTGATGTCATTTAATCCCCTATAATCTATGCATGGACGTAAAGTCCCGTCCTTTTTTACCACAAAAAAGAAGCCTGTCCCTACGGGAGAATTAGATTTTCGGATGAATCCCTTTCTCAAGGTTCTCCTTGCTATAAGCTGACATGGCCTCAGTTTCGGGTAACAAAAGAGGGTACACTCTACCACGGGGGGGGGGTGTAGCCCCCGGAATCAGCTCAATGGGGCAATCATATGAGCGATGTTCAGGTAAAGTGTCCGCTCCTTTCTTACTAAAGACGTCGGCGAATGCAGCATATTGGGGAGGTAACCCCTGAAGCTCTGCCGCGATGGGCAGGGACTTCACAGGAGTCACTCTAGTCATACATTTGGTTAGACAGTGTGCACCCCACTCTTTGACCTCACCAGAAGTCCAGTCCAGTGTAGGGGCATGCAACCTCAGCCACGGAAGACCAAGAAGAATGGGATCCATGGACTGAGGTAAGACCAGGAGCGATAAAGTCTCCCTATGTAAAGCTCCTACCTGGAGCACTATAGGGACTGTCTCATGTGTAATACAAGTGTCTAACTTGGAGCCATCCACCACAGATATACTTATACTGGAAGAGAGTGGTTTGGTCGGAATTCCGAGTTTCTGGGTCAATTTAAGGGAAATAAAATTGCCCGAAGCTCCGGAATCAATGAAGGCCCTGGAGGGTATGGTCCTACCATTAACCTCGATTAGAACCGAAAATGTACATTTTGTGGAGGTTTGTGCGATTCCACCTAGAGAGGTACCTCCAACAGTCTCTAGGTGTGCCCTTTTCCCGACTTTTGAGGACATTGGGGGGCATAGTGACCTTGTCCCCTACAAAAATGACAGGTCACTTCACGTCTACGAGGACGTACTCTGTCTACCTCCATTGGTTCCCCTCGGGGAATTACAGGTTGAGAGAAGGCGGGAGCGAGTTGAATTCGCCTTCTCACCTGTGCTTGCTCATGGCGGCGTTCAGACAGACGACGATTGATCCTAGTAGCTAGGTCGATAAAACCACTGAGAGTGTTAGGCCTCTCTCTACCAGCTAATTCGTCTTTAACGGAAGGGCTTAGACCTGCTTCGAAGATGGTGAGTAGGGGAGCATCCGGCCACGCGAGCTCTGACGGCAAGGTCCGGAATTGGATTGCAAACTGAGCAACCGACTCCGTTCCCTGGCGTAATCCCAGTAAACTGGAACCGGCAATGACTTGCGGATCTGGACCCGAATACTTCCCTGAAACTGGAGAGGAAGTGGGGTAAGGAAGTGACGCAAGCATCTACTCTTTCCCATAGTGGGGTCGCCCAAGCCAGCGCCTACCCTGATAGCAGAGAGATAATGAACGCCACCGCATTGGCTGAGGAAACCTCTACACTCCTCCTGTTTACCACTAAATCGTGCGGGAAGGGGTAATTTAGGCGGTCGGTGGGTTGAAACAGAAACCCGGGCATCAGCAGAGGCAGCAGTAGTATTAGCCACGATTACGGCATGCTGCTCCAAAGCCTGCAACCGACCGTCTAGTGTGGAAAAGAATTCTGCATTATGCCCCGAAAAGGTGGCAGCCCGTTGCTGCTTTACATACGCCTGCATGGATGGAGTAATCGGGTTCGACATTGCACCGGCAGATCCCTGGCCGGTGCCTACTGTTAGGCCACTGAGGCACAAATAAAATAAATAAGTGACTCTGCCGCTTGGCAGAGTCACTGGGGATCACTGGACCCAAACTCTGGGCAGCCGGACAATGACGATCGCTCCCAAAGGGCAAAATGATATAGGAGGCGAGATAACGAATAGTAAGGCAAACACTTACACAAACACGTACTGCGCAGAAAGCGCTTGAGACTGGAGCCAGAGCTTTGGCTTCACAGACCTCCAGACGAGCGACGCCCACCGTGTAGCCATGCTCCAGGAGGGGGCTACGGCATGGCCGCAAGCGTGGCTTACAAACAGTCTGAGTGAATAAATAGTAAGGTAAACACTTACACAACACGTACTGCGCAAAAGCGCTTGAGACTGGAGCCAGAGCTTTGGCTTCACAGACCTCCAGACGAGTGACGCCCACCGTGTACCCGTGCTCCAGGAGGGGGCTACGGCATGGGCGTAAGCGTGGCTTTCAAACAGTCTGAGTGATACACACACACAAAGACAGACAGAAAAGCAGGCACGTGAAACCACGCACCGGTGCAAGGAAGCACACAAACACTCAGTAACATTCAGTGTCAATAGCAATGGACCGGACCGTATAGCAGTCGCACATGAACAACAAGGCACCAGCCCTGCCCAGCAGAAGCTCAGGGTTTAAATAGTAGTGAGCTAATTGGCAGAGGCGTGGTTACTGACACACTTCCTGTGAATGCCTGGCGGAAGTGACCTCACCAGAGGTCTCCAGGGCAGGGCGTGGTGCCTGACATACTTCCTGTGAACGCCTGGCGGAAGTGACATCACCAGAGGTCTCAAGAAGCTGGCGCTTGACCACTTCCTGTGCCGGACCTTGTTCACTGCAGTAGGACTGTGGGCGCAAGGATATTGCACTGAGATTTGCCTGTGCCCCTTCACCAACACCCGCAGCCCGGGAGGGCAAGCGACCGTGTGTACGACGTCGATGCACGCGCCTTACAATGCGACTCTTCAAGGAGAACCCCTCCCACCCCAAATGCTACACGCCTTTATCACCATCATCCCTAAAGAGGGGAAGGACACTACTCTCTGTTCGAACTACAGACCCATATCCCTATTGAACAATGATCTAAAATTGCTAGCCAAAATGATAGCAAACAGACTGAAACCACTCCTACCTGATCTGATATCCCCAGAACAAGTGGGTTTTATACCCCGCAGAGAAGGGAGAATGAACACTACACGTCTGCTTCATATAATGCAACATGCTAAAAAGCAGAACATCCCTCTAGTCCATCTCAGCACAGATGCTGAGAAGGCATTTGATAGGGTTAACTGGCAGTTTATGGGGGGAGCCCTGAACAAGTTTAAGATCCCTAGACAATTCATTGACACTATCATGTCTATGTACTCAGCTCCAAGCGCGCAAATCTGGGTTAATGACACTTTATCACCCAGATTCAAAATTAGTAATGGCACACGTCAAGGATGCCCCCTATCTCCGTTACTGTTTGTCTTGACACTGGAGACTGTACTTCAGACATTCAGACAAGACGCTAGAATACAGGGGGTAGAACTGGGAACTCACACACACTCCTTAGCTGCCTTTGCAGATGACGTCTTGATGTTTATCACTAACCCAGAGGAGGCATTGCCAGCAGTGATAGATATTTTTGAGGCTTTTGGCGCACTGTTAAATTTCAAAATAAACCCCACTAAATCGCAAATACTTAACATAACTCTCCCTACGCATGTAAGTCTATATTTGCAAAGCATCACTCCTTTTAAGTGGGCCACTACCACCATCCCCTTTCTGGGTGTCCAAATTCCAAAAGACTATGGGCAGTTATATAAGGTTAATTTTCTAGAGCTGTAAAGACAGATAAAGGAGCAGATGGATAACTGGGATATCCCTTATGTCTCCTGGTTTGGTAGGAAAACCCTCATTAAAACAGTAATATTACCCAAAGTCTTGTATTATATCCAGACTCTCCCGATCCACTTACCCAATGACTTTTTCACTCGTTTACGCTCTCTATTATCTTCTTTCTTATGGCGCAAGACCAGACCTAGACTGGCACACATCCATCTAACCCAACACCCTATAAATGGAGGCATGGGACTCCCGGATTTTAGGTTATATTACAAAGCTATCCAGAGCGCCAGAATAGTGGAATGGCTCAGGAACACTCCAAATAGGTTAGACTTAAAGGGAACCTGTCATCTCCGAAACACCCCCTGAACTAGAGTAAGCGGTGTATAGTGTAAGTGATGCTGAATCCGAATATGTAAGTTTTATCTTCATACTCACTTCCATTCCGAGGCTGTACTCCCACAAACTTGCAGTAAAATGCATTGAGAGGACTCTTCTTTGAATCTTCTCCATTATGTGAGTGAGCACCGGAGTCCAGTGAGTGCATTTTACTGCTGGTTTGTGGGAGCACAACATCAGAATGGAAATGAGTATGAAAATAAAACTTACATATTCGGATTCAGCATCACTTACACTATACAACACTTACTGTAGTTCAGGGGGTGTTTTGGAGATGACAGGTTCCCTTTAAAAGCAGAGGCCGCCCTGTGTGTGCACCCATTGCGCAGTTTACTTTTGTCACACAAATGTTCAAATCTATTTGGAAGTATGGTTGACAACAAACTGACAAAACACTCAGCCAACTTGTGGCACCAAGGCAGTCTAAAGCAGGTTCTACTTAGCAACACGCTTTCTCTTACGCAAATTAGGGACGCTCTACACGACTCACCAAAGAGCTTCAGGGACACTCTCCCCAACACATATAAGACCCTTACTACCCCGATACTGGATATAGGCTCCACCTCAACAGACCAGGCACCGGATATGAATAACCCTAGTCTAACTTTGGACACACTATCCACTTTCCACACACACCACCTGAGGCAATATATCAACACTTATGGAACTCAGGGAAACAACGGGAACACTCACACGGTTTTTGAGAAACTGGTGCTCCAGAAGAGAGAACCTACCAAGATGATCTCCTTGTTATATAAACAACTCTTAACCACAGTGTCAAAGAGTGACAGGTGGTATATCTCCCAATGGGAGAATGACCTACAAACCCAATTTACGGATAGGGAACTTGGGTTTGTTCTCTCAGCTCCACAGAAGCTGTTTAAATGTGTGAAACTGCAGGAGAACTATTTTAAGATCCTCACATGCTGGCATTACACACCGGATAGATTAGCAAAAATCTACCCTAACGTTACTCCCATATGCTGGAGATGTAAGTCGGACAGAGGCACATACAACCACATATGGTGGACATGTCCAATACTTAGACCATTCTGGACAGAGATTTGTCAGATTCTTTCTAGCATAACTGGAGAGGAAATCACCGCGTCACCCAAGATATGTCTCTTAGGGCTACTTACGGAGACTAGACTAACAACAAAGAAACAGAGGTTGATACATCATTTATTAGCAATAGCCAGAATTCAAATAGCCCAATTATGGAAACAACCTTAACCCCCACAATAGCTCATTGGAAGGCGAAGGGAGACCAAATTTATAGGTTTGAACAATTATTACATTGGGAGACTCACAAACCTCATCTTTTTGAAGAAAGCTGGAAACCATGGGCAATGTATAGAGGCTATAGCGCCACTTGACTCTTATACTCTAACATGGCTCTACCCATAATATATCAAATGTGTTGACTCATTAGAAGAAGAGTAAGACGTCAGCAAATCTGACCAACGCTTACACTATATTATTCACTGGGATATAGGAATTGCGTTATGTAAACCTTATTATACATTAATACCTTCGTAGGTCTTTTGGATTCACAACATCTTTCATATATATTATTGTGAGAATCTTAGATCTGTCTTTCGGAATACCTAGCAAATGTTAGCAATAGATCTGGCAGGCTTGTAACTTGACCTGTTTTTGTTTGGTTTTCATTGTATTTTGTATACCATGTACCATTGTATTATTTCATTTACAAAATAAAAAATATTTTATAAAAAAAAAAAGGAGGAGGCTTTTAAAGGCGTTGGTCTCTCAGTTGTTTCCTGTCCCTGGGAGGCGGGTTATCCTCTGGGTGTGCCGTTGTGGAGGTGTGAGGAAAAGAACACCGCATTGACTGTCATTCAGTCCATCCCTTATGAACTGTACCATTCATAGGTTTGGAGTGGCAAATATTGTTGGAAAGAAGGGACCTGTCCCTAATGAGCCCTATTAGTTTCCCCATTCACACACACAAAACCAAATGTTCACCCATCCCCCTTTAGCTCTAAAATATATACAATTACAAAATATTAACAAAATATACTAATAATATGGGGTTTCTGGATGGCAGCAGTCCTACATTGATAGAAAACAGAGGGTGGTTATTAACGGCACATATTCAGATTGGGTCACTGTCACTAGTGGGGGTACCACAGGGGTCAGTATTGGGCCCTATTCTCTTCAATATATTTATTAATGATCTTGTAGAGGGCTTGCACAGTAAAATATCAATTTTTGCAGATGACACTAAACTGTGTAAAGTAATTAACACAGAAGAGGACAGTACACTGCTACAGATGGATCTGGATAGACTGGAGGCTTGGGCAGAGAAGTGGCAGGTGAGGTTTAACACTGACAAATGTAAGGTTATGCATATGGAAAGGAATAATGCAAGTCACCAGTACATACTAAATGGTAAAATATTGGGTAACTCTGACATGGAAAAGGACCTAGGAATTTTAGTGAACAGCAAACTAAGCTGTAGAAACCAGTGTCAGGCAGCTGCTGCCAAGGCCAATAAGATAATGGATTGCATCAAAAGAGGCATAGATGCCAGTGATGAGAACATAGTCCTGTCACTTTACAAATCACTAGTCAAACCACACATGAAGTACTGTGTACAGTTCTGGGCTCCTGTGAACAAGGCAGACATAGCAGAGCAGGAGAGGGTTCAGAGGAGGGCAACTAAAGTAATAACTGGAATGGGTGGACTACAGTACCCAGAAAGATTATCAAAATTAGGCTTATTCACTTTAGAAAAAGTGAATAAATATATCAGAGGTCAGTACAGAGATCTCTCCCATGATCTATTTATCCTCAGGACTGTGACAAGGGGATATCCACTGCGTCTGGAGGAAAGAAGGTTTGTACACAAACATAGAAGAGGATTCTTTACGGTAAGAGCAGTAAGACTATGGAACTCTCTGCCTGAGGAGGTGGTGATGGTAAGTTCACTAAAAGAGTTCAAGAGGGGCCTGGATGTATTTCTGGAGTGTAATAATACAGTCATGGCCAAAAGTTTTGAGAATGACACAAATATTATATTTTCACATGATCTGCTGCCCTCTGGTTTTTATGTGTGTTTGTCAGATGTTTTTATCACATACAGATGTCGAGGTATATGGACTTAATGTAATGTATTCTATTGCAAATCCTGAGTTTCCCACGTCTTCAGGATGATGTGAATTCAATATCCTGGATAATGTGATGAGACAAGAACAAATGTGCCTTTATATACTTTTATACTTTTATACTCTGTAGTCTTTATAAAGCTTGCGTATAATATATGTATATATTTAACTAGTCCAAGATGGCCCCCGTACTCTTATCAATATGACTTTTTCAGGCTAGTGACGTAGAATGGAATGCAACTTCTATCCAATCAAGAATGATATTGTTTGCTATTTGCATGCTTACGCCCCCCTTTCCTTTTTGTATCGAATAAGTACGTGTGTTAATAAAGGAAAAGCCCAGAGGCTGTAATGATTTTGCCACAAAAGCAAGGCCAAAGGACTTAATACTGGAATCATAAGTCTGTGTTTTGTCCTTAATTATTGTGCGCACCCGTGTTCAAAACAATTCGGAATGACTGACTGAATCCAGAAAGGACAGGTTTATGTCCACCTCAACAAGGAAAAATAAATTAATTACCACAAAGCGCAAGGAAATTTGGCTTCATGGTGAATCAAATTTTTCCTGAAATTCGGTTCGAAGTAAATTTGACTTAATTTACTCATCTCTACACAAAACTATATAAAAAAAGTTTGTAGCTAGCTCATCCTTCCTTGTGCTGCGTCAATCTGTGCTGCATGGACGTGGAAAAACTAAAGCAGAAAATAGTCCAGCATCTCAGAATCCATTGATTGGGGCTTTAATCAAGAAAATCCATATATAACAAGTGGCTACAAAAAGATCCAAACAACTTCTACGTATTTCAGAAATCTTCTGTGTCCTTACTTTGCCATGATTACAAGTTGACAACAACCTACCTCATATCCTCAGAATGGAGAATGTGTCTGATCAGCGGAGGTCCATGCCATTCACTATAATGTGGCCAGGGGCGGACACAGACAGCAGAGGGCCCCTGTGCAAAAAATGTGCCTGGTCACCCCCCCTACCAGGGGCCAAATTCTCAACCTAACATATTCCATCCTAACATTACATACAGCATACCTCCCAAGTGTCCCTCTTTTGGAGGGACAGTCCCTCTTTTTGACGCAAATCCCTCTGTCCCTCTTTTATCCTTAAATGTCCCTCTTTTTGACCCGGGGGATTAATGCATTAATGTGCATTAATAAATTTACTAATTTGCTCCTTGCTAAAGTGCCTGTATGGTTTCTACCTGTAAATTAGACCAGAACGTCATTATTTGGTGCAATTTGGACCTTAAAATTTCTATAATCTGATGATTTATGTGCTAATATTTATATGGACATTGAAGCGCAAGAAAAAAATTGCCGTAGGAGCTCCAGTAATTATGCTTTGGGTGCAGTTAGAGGTGTGGCCTAGTATGAAAAAAACTGCTGTGATGCGCGACGCACACATTGTCCCTCTTTGCAGTTTTCAAAAGTTGGGAGGTATGCATACAGCAATACAAAACATACAGGGTAAGGCTACTTTCACACCTGCAGCCAGGGGCGTAGCTATAGGGGGTGCAGAGGTATCAATCGCTATCGGGCCCAGGAGCCTGAGGGGGCCCAAAGACCCCTGTGGTGCATAAGAAGATACTAGTATTATAGAAAGTGCATGCTGGTCAAGCTACACCTCTAGCTGGAGGGAAGGGGTTAGGACAAGAATTGGGCATGGGGGTGGGGGTGCCATTTCAATTTTTGCCTCAGACAGCATAAAGGCTATGTGCTTCTCTGCTCCTGGCCACAAAGCACTGAGGGAAGGGGGCCCAAGCTGAACTCTTGCACCAGGGCCCATGAGCCTTTAGCTACGCCCCTACCTGCAGCACCACGCTCCGGCCACCTGATCCGGCAGAGAATGCAAGGAATTGGCTGGACACAAACTCAGGCATGCAGCGGTTTTTGTCCCTCTGATTCTCTGCTTTTTTTGCCAGACTGAGGCCGGATCTCTGCCGGTCCCCATTATAGTTAATAGGGCAGGTGGGCATTCTGCATCCAGCAGTGCCAGCTGGTGGAGCTGGTGAATTCTGACAGGTTGTTCTCTGCTGGACCAGCCTGCCAGAATCACTAACTCAGATGGGAAAGTAGCCTAATACAGCGCCACATACCTCTTACAGCCAGTGATGTCTCCTTTGATGTAGATGTTCTCTGTCCTCATCTTCTCTTTTCAGACCAGACCTCTATGATGATGTCTTTCAGCTATAAATAGTCTCTGCAGAGTTTGACAGACAGACAGACAGACAGACATCTTAGTTTCCTAGTTTTCCATCATCCTCCCACCTTCTGAACACTCCATCCTGTCACCCCCCGATACTGTGCCGCTGTGCTCCCTATACTAGTTACACACAGATAGATCCTCTTCAATAATTACTGCTACACAGTGTCCTAAAAAATAACTGTGCCCAGAAAACAGTAGTGCTAATACTAGTATTCATGTTTCTCATATTCCCTTAACTGTAATAAAGCCCACCATAATGCCCCCGGTAGTAATAATTCTCTTTACAATGTGTAACAGTAAAACTAAAAATGCCCTGTTGTGTGCCAGTATAAAAAAATACCTCCTCTTAGTGCCGCCAGTTGAGCCAAGGTCCCCATAGTGCCAGAATTTGCGCCAGTATAAAATACTTTATCGTGCCCCAATAGTGCGCCTCCCCTTGTCCCCATGGTGCCTGACAATGTGCCAGTATAAAATGCCCCCATAATGTGTGCCAGTATAATGCCCCTATATAATGACCCCAATACCGCTCCTCTCCTTTCTCCATAGTGCCGCGCATGTGTGCCAGTATATAAGATAGGGTCCCCAGTAGATGCCCCCATAGTGCTTCCTCCTTCTCCATAGTGCCCCCCATGTCTGCCAGTATATAAGATAGGGCCCCAGAAGA
>ONZH01010613.1:0-23926 GCA_900303285.1 Rhinella marina
ATACTGGCCCTGCCTGACCCCTAACCCTAGTACTCTGACGCACTGACCCCTACCCTAACCTCTAAACCTTGGACCCTAACCCTGATACTGGCCCTGACCTCCTAGTATTGACCCCTAATACTGACCCTGTCTCACTCCCTAATACTGGCTCTATCTCACCCCAGCCCTAATACTGACCCCCTAATACTTTCTCTAACTCTAACACTACGCCATACTGAACCTTAGCCCTACTACTGACCCTAACCCTAAGGCTACATTCACATGACCATATGTGTTTTTGTGGTCCACAAATTGCGGATCCACAAAACAGGGATGCTGGACATGTGCATTCCACATTTTTGTGGAACACACATGCCCAGCCCTGTAATAGAAATGTCTGTTCTCCTCTGCAATTGCGGTCAAGAATAGGACATACTCTATCTTTTTTGCAGGGCCGCGCGGAAACGGAACTACGGATTTGCGGCCCCATTGAAGTGAATGAAAATACGATCGTGTGAATGTACCCTAATGCTGCCTCTAACCCCAATACTGGCCCCTAACTGATACTGACCCTAATCCTAATACTGGCCCTAAGGGCCCATTCAGACGGCCATAATATTACGAATTTGCAAAACTGCGGATCCGCAATTCCATGGATGCCGCCTGGCATGTGTTCCGCAATTTGCGGAACACACGGCCGGGCGTCCGGTTCAAAATGCCTATTCTTGTCAGCTGTTGCAGACAAGAATAGGACATGTTCTATAATTTCTTGCGGAGCCACAGCACGGAGCCGCGGCTCGGCAAGTTTCGCACGCCGCCCATTGAAGTGAATGTTGCAGCATCTATTCCGCAAAATTGCAGAATAGATGCGGACGCATTCACACGGTCGTGTGAATGGGCCCTAAGGGTGCATTCAGACGACCATATTTCTTGGTCCTTATCCGTTCCACAATTGTGCGGTACGGGTGCAGACCCATTCATTTCAATGGGGCCGCAAAAGATGCATCCGTAGTTCCGTTCCATGGCCCCACAAAAATATAGAGCATATGTCCTATTTTTGTCCGCAAGAATAGGCATTTCAAATATAGGGCTGGCACTGTGCGTTCCGCAAAAATGTGGAACGCACAAGGCCAGTATTTGTGTTTTGCAGATCCACAATTTAGGGACTGCAAAACACTTTCGGTCGTCTGAATGTAGCTTTATGCTTATACTACGCCTAACCCCAATACTGACCCCTCACTCTAATACTGGCCCTAAAATACTAACACTAATGCTAATCCTATCCCTAAAACTGACCAGAACCTTAACTACAACCCCAAATACCTCACGTACCTCACACAGTGACCATAATATATTACTGTCCACATATATCTGTACACACTGCATCTTTTATACCTCACACCTGACATATAGTATACACACAGATATGTGAGGTATGATGTATAATAGATGCAGAGTGTACAGATATCTAGTATACACAGCAGTGTACTGATATGTGAGGTACGAGGTATAATAGATGCAGTGTGTACATATATCTAGTATATACAGCAGTGTACTGATATAGTGAGGTACGAGGTATAATAGATGCAGTGTGTACAGATATATAGTATATAAAGCAGTTTACTGATATGTGAGCTACGAGGTATAATAGATGCAGTGTGTACACAGATATCTAGTATATACAGAAGTACTGATATAGTGAGGTACGAGGTATAATAGATGCAGTGTGTACAGATATACAGTATATAAAGCAGTGTACTGATATGTGAGGTACGAGGTATAATAGATGCAGTGTGGTACAGATATATAGTATATACACTGCTGTATATACTATATATAACCGCACTGCATCTAGCTTGTCATGTGACCGTCAGCAACTTGTAGCCAGTGACGTCTCACCCACTGCATTCTAGTTTTTACCGAGTATTATAATACTCGGTAAAAGCTAAATGTGTACGCTGTATTCAGGGGGCACTCAGAAGAGGCACTACACACATCAAGGGGGAACATATGAGAGACACCACACATAAAGGGGGCACATCGAAGAGGGCACTATACATAAAGGGGGCACACCGAAGGGGCACTTTACACAAAGGGGCATATATAAGAGGCACAATACATAAAGGGGCACATATAAGAGGTACTTTTTATAAGGGTCACCAAGCATGTGGCAACTAGCATTAGGGGGCACTGTGTGTGGCACTATATACAGAGGGCACATGGCATATGGCACTATATACAGAGGGCACAGAGGATGTGGCACTATATACAGATGGCACAGATTATGTGGGCACTATACACAGAGGGCACACAACATATGGCACTATATACAGGGGGCACAGGGCATATGGCACTGTATACAGAGGCACAGAGTATGTGGCTCTATATACAGAGGGCACAGCGCATGTGTCACTATATACAGAGGGCACAGGGCATATGACATTGTATACAGAGGGCACAGAGTATGTGGCACTATATACAGAGGGCACAGAGCATGCGGCACTATATACAGAGGGCATATGGCACTGTATACAGAGGGCACAGTGTATGTGGCACTATATACAGAGGGCACAGAGTATGTGGCACTACTATTGGGGGCCCTGTGTGTAGCACTAATGCTGCTGTTATATTCAGTATATAACGAAAACTCCGAACTGTGTTAGTTATTATTAGGTTAGTATTTTTTATTTTTGCTTTGCGACAAAATCACTAAATGTGACGTTTCGGCTCAAATCCAGAGCCTTCCTCAGACATATGTCGCTAGAGGTAAAGAGTAGATGTGGAGGCTATTGGTCCTATTTGGATCGCAGGAAAAGCGCTAATGATATGTACAGCATCCGCTGTATATGAAGAGTAATGTGCCCTCGGGGACAACATTACTCTTCATATACAGCGGATGCTGTACATATCATTAGCGCTTTTCCTGCGATCCAAATAGGACCAATAGCCTCCACATCTACTCTTTACCTCTAGCGACATATGTCTGAGGAAGGCTCTGGATTTGAGCCGAAACGTCACATTTAGTGATTTTGTCGCAAAGCAAAAATAAAAAATACTAACCTAATAATAACTAACACAGTTCGGAGTTTTCGTTATATATATATCTGGGGTGGGAACCCTACTCCGAACAATCTAAGTAGCACTCGTCCAGTTATTCAAGTACGCTGTTATATTCAGGGCACAGCATGTGGCACTAAGATGCGTTTGTGTCAGTATGCAGGATGCCAATGTGTTGGTAAAGCGTGAAGCTGAAGACATCTTCTCGGCAAAATCTGCAGAGCTGAATTGTGGATGGGAGAAGTCATCATGGTGGTCTGAACCAGATGGGGAAGAACTCAGGAGGAGACGTCATCTGTAAGTCGCTAAATGGAAATGATTATTCTGCTACTGACTGTGTATGATGAGTGTTGTAGTCACCTGGATGATCTACAGCTGAGGTGGTAGCATTCTGTTTTGTGCAACAACAACACCCAGCATCCCTTGTTCAGGCCATACTGGGAGCTGTAGTTTCACACCGTACAAGGTCATATGGTGAGGGCTGACCTGACTACTCAGATGGTATCTGTACTGTACTTTTAAAATCTGGTGATGTATTTATGTAGAGAACTTGGTTCTGGTGATGTATTTATGTAGAGAACTTGGTTCTGGTGATATATTTATGTAGTGAACTTGGTTCTGGTGCTGTATTTATGTAGAGAACTTGGTTCTGGTGATTTATTTATGTAGAGAACTTGGTTCTGGTGATGTATTTATGTAGAAAACTTGGTTCTGGTGATGTATTTATGTAGATAACTTGGTTCTGGTGATATATTTATGTAGTGAGCTTGGTCCTGGTGCTGTATTTATGTAGAGAACTTGGTTCTGGTAATGTATTTATGTAGAGAACTTGGTTCTGGTGCTGTATTTTTGCAGTGAACTTGGTTCTGGTGCTGTATTTGACTTATGGTTTTTGTTCTGGTGCTATATTTCTTGTTGATTTTCTTGCTGTATTTGACATATGGGCCTGGTTCTGGTGCTGTATTCGTGCAGTGAACTTGGTTCTGGTGCTGTGTGTATGTAGTGATCTTGGTTCTTGCTTTGTATTTGTATGTTAAGCATACATCTGATGCTATACGTTTAATACTATCCATTCAAATTTGCGTTTGGGTCACTGTCACAGATTCTGTCAAAAAGTTCTGCATGCAAGACCTTTTTGTCCAGTAAAGGAGCAGCATCCTGAGCAGACCCCATTATAGTCAATGGAGTCTCTTCAGCTCAGGAGTTGGTAATTCTGGTCCCTTTAATGATCAAGTTGTTGCTACGGACCCAGTCATATCCTGTATCCCGGATCCAACATGAAAACACAAATAGCTGGCGCCTTTTAACAATTTAAAGCCCATTTACCTATACCACCATTATGGTAGGCGGAGTTAAACAGGTTAAGGGAGGGCCGCTACACATGGGCCAGTACTGTATGCTTGCCCCCCAGGCTTAAATTTTCCAGCCAACCCCTGGTAGTATGAATGGCGTTATTGTTAATGAGTGGCTCATTAATTATATAAAAAGTCATGTGGGACCATATGAGATCCCAAAGGAATGTAAGGCCTCTTTCACACGGACGAGATTTCCACGTGGGTGCAATGCATGATGCGAACGCATTGCACCCGCACTGAATCCTGACTCATTCATTTCAATGGGTCTTTTCACATGAGCGATGTTTTTCACACAACAGTTCGCCGTTGCGTGAAAATCGCAGCATGTTCTATATTCTGATTTTTTTACGCAGCCCTGGCCCCATTGAAGTGAATGGGTCTGCATGAATCAGGCATTGCATCCATACGCAAGTGCGGATGCAATGCGTGATTCACTGATGGTTGCTAAGAGATGTTGTTTGTAAACATTCCGTTTTTTATCACGCGCATGAAAAACGCATCAAAACGCATTGCACCCACGTGGAAAAAATTGAACAAATGTAGTTTTGACTGCGATTGCGTGTGGATTGGTGCGAGTTTTCCGGAACGCACCCTGAACGCATCCGGACTAAATCCGTGACACTCGTGTGAAAGGAGCCTAAAAGTTGAAATGTTTTCTTGATAAGGAAGTGTTTGATAAAAAAATTAGAGAGAAAAGGAATGGTTGTACAAGGTTTATTGTCCTGTTGTGTGAAGTTGATGGAGATTGTGTCAAAAAGAGATAAGGAGCTTTAAGTGCAGGCAGAAAAATGTGATAAAATGGCTGAACTAAGATTGCATGCTGTGACAAGTGGGGAGGCTCTGATTGAGAAAGCAAAACTTTGTGAGCAGTTATCTATTGTTAAGGATGAATTGTAAGTAAAAATACAGAGTGTAGAGAAGGAGCTGGTGGAATGTAAGCATGCTACTAATATTGCATTTGATAAATTGGCTGAAAAATTTGTTGTAAATAATGTACATCAAAACATAACATCAAAATGTGTTAATCATAATGTTAAGAATATTCCAGCATCTCCTACTACCACTACAACTGTATTAAAGGGAGTTCTTCACCTATATAACTAACAGCAGTGCCCCACAGAAGATTGCAGACACATCCCAGACATACCTGTGTGCACTTTATGACTGTATTTCATGTTCAGAAAAAACACTTTTATTCTGCTGGAAAACAGCTCACAAGTGCCCAGCTGAAGGTGAAAGTAAAAACAGCTTTCTCTTCCGACTCGATTTCTAACAGTTACATCTTCTGATATACCGGATATAATGCTGAGCTTTTGGTATCATTTGCCAGCTTTCAAAGAAGGTCAGAACTATTTTTTCTATCTGCTACCAATCCCAAGATATGAGCAGCTAAAGCAGCCCTCCCCTCTTCAGTCTAGTTTGCTTTGGGCGCTTGCAGCAGCAGAGCTGGGCACTTGGGAGCTGTTTTCCTGCAGAATAAAAGTGCTTTTCCTGGATATGTAATACAGACACAAAGTGCACACAGCTGAAGCCAAAAGAAATGGATTCTATTGTTAAAGAAATCAGGCAGGTCCCGCGTCATGAAATCAACAGGTTCATGAGATGGTTTTGTGATTTGCAGAGAGAGATTTATAGAGACTTATAACTTGAATATGGATGACTTGGCTAGAGTCTTACAAAGAGTGGTAGGAAATGGATTGTGGATTAGAGTAACGCAAAACTGTGGACAGCAAAGAAAAGTAGAGGACATTCTTAAAGAAATGTTGAAGGCATTGTACACAGTGGCTTCAAATATATCTTTGTCAGGAAAAGTTAAGCAGATGAAGCAGGAGTGTCCCTATGAGTTGTGCAATAGAATTGCTACTCTCATGGAATATGTGCTTAGTGGAGATCCTAGTTTTGAACATGGTGGTTTGGTTCATAGAGTCATTGTTAGAAGCTTTGGATGATGAGATTAGAGATGGAATTCTGTCTGTAACTCCAGATCCAAGTGATCTAAACAATATATTATTAAGAGCAGATAATTTATGGCAGAGGAGGAACAGAGATGGTAGCTTTGCAGTGGATGCAGCCAGAATATTCAGAGTTGAGGGGCATAACAGGAAAGTGAATGTTGAATTCCATAGACCCCAGATAGGAAATGTTTCTATAAATTATAACAGACAAAGAAGTAGGGGGCAATATGATAGAGATATGGTCCCCAGACCTACATGGATACCATTTCATGTAATGAAACATGAGAAAGACAAATTGCAAGTAGAATGGAATTCAGTAAAACTTGAAAGAGACAAGTTATAGGAAGAGTTGAATAGGGTTAAAAGAGTGCTGGATCAATTAAAACGTGTGAGATGCTCACCTCTTAACTAAACTCATTGCCCCTCCCCACATACCTATGCAACAGTCAGGGGCATAGCTAAAGGCTCATGGGCATTACATACAGCCCTACAGAACATACAGGATAATACAGCGCCACATAGGTACCTCTTACATCCAGTGACTTCTCTTCTCTGATATAGACATTCTCTTTCCTCTTCTTCTCCTGTCAGACCAGACCGCCATGGTGACTTTCAGCCGCGCCTTGTCTCTGCACAGTTTAACAGACATCTTACTTTCCTACTTTTCCATCATCCTCTCACCTTCTCAACACCCCATCCTGCCAACCCCCCCGCCCCAATATTATACTGCAGAAACAGCCCCCCTGAAAATACTTGTACCACATAGAAAAACAATACCCCCTTACCTTTCAGATCAGATCCCCATATCAAACCCCCAGATGAGACCCCCCCATCTCCAGACCCCCATATAAGACCCCTATTAGACCTCCAGACCTGCATTAGACCTCCAAACACCCATATCTGTCCCCCATTAGACCTCCAGACCCCCAATCAGACCCTCATTAGACCTTCAGACTCCCAAATAGACCCTCATTAGACCTCCAGACCCCCAATCAGACCCCATTAGACCTCCAGACCCCCAAATAGACCCTCATTAGACCTCCACACCCCCAATCAGACCCCATTAGACCTCTGTAGACCCCCAGTCAGACCCTTCAGGCCTTTAATCTGACCCTTCAGACCCCAATCAGACCCCCCTTCAGGCCCTAATCAGACCCCCAATCAGACTTCCCTTCAGACTCTTCAGGCCCCTAATCAGGACTCCCAAAATCAAACCCCCCTTTAGACCCCCCAGTCAGATCCCCCTTCAGAAAACCCAATCAGACCCCCCTTCTGGCCCCTAATCAGACCCCCCTTCAGGCCCCTAATCAGACCCCCAATCAGACCCCCCTTTAGACTCTTCAGGCCCCTAATCAAACCCCAGTCAGACCACCTTCTGGCCTCTAATCAGATCCCCTTCTGGCCTCTAATCAGACCCCTGTTCTGGCCTCTAATCAGACCCCCCTTCAGGCTCCTAATCAGACCCCCAATCAAACCCCCTTTCAGGTCCTCATTTCAGACCTCAGATCAGACTATAAAAATAAATAAACAAACTTACCTCTCCTGCTCTGCCGCTCCTCTCCCTGCCCAGGCTGTCTTCTCTTCTAGGGGATTTGCTCTGCAGTCACCGGACCTCCTGCAGCATCAGGTCAGAGTGCTCTCTGTACGTTTTGATGCTGCAGGCAGCCAGGACACAGCAGTGTGGGACCTGGGAAGAGCGAGCAGGAGGAGGGGTAAGTACTGTACAGCGCTACCAGCGCTTCTCTCTCCCTCCTCCTGCAGACTACTGAGCACTTCCATTATGGAAACACTCACTAGTATTCCCTATATAAGATGCACTGCATCTTATAAAGGGAAAAGTAGAGTACCACTGGCAGAGGGCCCCCCTGGCTTAGGGGATCAGTTGCACCTGCGACCGCTGCAACCCATATAGTTACATCAGTGACAACAGTTATATAATTGGTGCTGAAACAACTGCAGTTTTACATTTTTTTCTTTCTTTTTAATAGTAGTGGAAAATTATTAGACATGTGTAACTCAGTGCAAGATATGAATAGTTCTAATGTGTTGCTTTTGATCTGACAATAGAAAACTTTACAGTACAGTGTCACTGGATATTGCTTTTCTTGCATGGTTTGGAAATGCAAATAGAGGAAGAGGAATGAGGTGTGACATGTCAGTATCAAGTAATAATAAGGACCAGGGGGGCGGAGCTTGACCGCGCTGCTGGATGGCCACTCGTGTGTGAGCTCCTCTCAAGCACCGATCATTTGCCCTATTCTACAGCACTTTCCTTAGCCCAACATGGGCAAAAACTCCAGGGAGAAATCAGCCACACAACTCCGGCTAGGTCCAAGTATTTGTCCATGGACAAATACCTGAAGTAATCGGCGTTGCCTGAGGAGGCCAGGCTGACGCGGGAAAAAGTGCGCCATTCGGACGCTGAGGACATCTCAGACGCAGGAAGCCTGTCGGAATGCTTCAGAGGTGAGAACCTCTCATAAAGATCCTCCTATCTCTAAAGCCATACTGCAAGATGTATTAGAAGCGGCTCTATCACCGCTAAAGAAGGACTTATCTGACATCAAAGAGGACCTTCGCCACTTAGGGCACCGAGTGGTGGCCTTGGAGCACACTCAAAACGCCATATTATCCTATAAGGAAAAAGTGCAAGAGACTATTATCTCACATAAGTCTGTTATAAATGAGGCCTTCCTGAAGCTGGAGGACCAGGAAAACCGTAATAGGCGGCGAAACCTGAGAATAAGAGGCCTACCTGAAGCTGTGGCGCATGAAGACCTGCCAGGCACGGCACTGGAAATTTTTGGCTCACTGCTGGGGGCAGAAAGAGCAGCCGCCATTACCTTCAAACACATACACAGAGCTCTGCGTCCGAAGCCCAAGATGAATGACCCGCCTAGGGATGTGGTGTGCGGGCTTCTTAGCTTTGTGGACACAGCCGCAATCTTACAAAAGAGCAGAGAGATGCCTAAGATTCAGTTTGGTGATGTTTAGGTCACAATTTTTCAGGATATTGCTGCCTCTACCCTAGCTAAATGCAGGATCTTACGCCCATTGTTGGAAGCCTTGAAGGCCACAGCAACCCCTTTCCGATGGCTCTATCCTTTTGGGCTAGCCATAATGAAGAACAGGAGGCAAATAACCATCAGGTCTCCACAAGACCTTACAGCAGCCTGGGATCCGCTTGGAATTCCTGTGATCGATCTTCCGTCTTGGATGCCTGCGGATCAAGGGGACCCTCTACCTTCTCTCCCTTGACCTGAAGCTTGGCAACTGGTGTCTCCAGGGAGATCTGATAAAGCTAGAAAAGGAGCGAACATCAAAGCAGTTGAGTGAGTTGTAGTGACCCATGTTATTCAGCTTGCTCTCCTCTATTGGGGTAGCATGGGTCCCTTGCAACCAGGGCATGTGGCGTTTTGGTTAGCTTCACATTGGACATATGTACCCAGCTGTCTTACTGTTTACGGGAACTGGCTGCTGTTCATATTAATCTGTCGGCCTGGTTCCCAGAATGTCTTAATTTACTTTTTGATATACTACCTATGTTTTGCACAAGTCTTACTATGGCAAGTATAGTCATTTGTTATAGTTTCCTACTCTCTCTGTGATTATCTGGTTCACATAGAATTTGCTTAAGGATTACTAGTATTATGCTATAGTTATTTTTCCATTACTATAATCTGTTATTTCTCATCATGGGCATTGGTTGGTCAGTTTTGTATCCACCTGTCTGATGACTGTTTTTTGGTCCTCAGATGCTCCGCAGGACCCCCGCCTTGAGAGACACCTTGCCCTTTTCGGAGGTCAAGATGCCTCTCGATTTATTGGTGCTTGACGGAGCAAAGATTCTCAGTCCTTAAAGGGACAAATGTCCTGACCACAGTTTGTTTTTTGCTTATTTTCTTTTCTATCTTTTATTTTTGTTCTAATCTACACTATCCTTCCCTGGTTTCATTTTCTTCTTTTTATCCTGAAGAGTCTCAGCAAATGTGTATGGTCTCACAAAAATGTACCATGGCATCTATAATAGTGTCGTCCTTTAATGTAAGAGGTCTGAATGAGCCACGCAAGCATTCCCAAATTCTTGCACTATTACGCAAGGACAAAGCCGCTATTATTTTCTTACAAGAAACGCACTTCAAAGCAAAAAAGTTACCAAAACTTCCCA
Source organism: Rhinella marina (assembly GCA_900303285.1). Lineage (NCBI taxonomy): Eukaryota > Metazoa > Chordata > Amphibia > Anura > Bufonidae > Rhinella > Rhinella marina. The sequence goes on from ONZH01010613.1 coordinate 10,515, forward strand.
CCACACATTATAATCTCTGGTACCATAGTACCTACTCCTCTGCCAGTAGAGGAGTCAGCATAGCCTTTCGTAAGCAAATTCCTTGCAAGCAAACAGAATTAATGGCTGACTCTGAGGGTCGGTACCTGTTTGTCAAAGGTTCAATTGCGGGTTCTATGGTCACATTGGTTAATTTATACGTGCCTAACCATGGTCAAGCGCAGTGGCTCATTCGGACACTCCAACTACTCTCCTTCTTTAAGGAGGGAACTTTGATCATAGGAGGGGACTTTAACTTACCTTTGGATGTAACCTTAGACTCTACAGGTAGGAGTCCTCGCATCTCCCATAATTTGCTTGCCAGACTTCAGAGAGCTCTGAGTAACCTGCAGGTCACGGATGTTTGGCGCACACTCCACCCGTTGACTCGGGACTATACATTTTTCTCCCATACGAGTAATTCTTACCATAGATTGGATTATCTGCTTTTATCCAACTCTCACCTATCATATACAGAATCAGCGTCCATCGGTAATATCCCAATATCAGATCATGCTCCTATTTTTCTCACGTTTACCCTTCAGACCTTGCCCAAATATGAATGGAATTGGTGCCTAAATGAGACGTTAATAAATGACCCAGAAAATATTTCTAACCTGAAAAATTCTCTAAGAGAATACTTCACACTTAACTCCACGGAGCAAACTTCCACTTCCATTGTATGAGAGGCCCATAAGTCTGTTGTAAGGGGAGAACTAATTGCCATAGGATTAAGGATTAAAAAGAAACGAAGGCAAATATCCACACTGGAGATTGCTCATAAAACAACACCCACTGACGATATCTCCCAACAACTGTCTAAATTGCGTGCGGAGTTAAAAAAACCTGTTGAATATTGCATCTGCAGAAATATTACTCAGAGCTAGGTTTAAGGCATACACCGATGGTGAAAAGGGCAATAAATTTATGACAGTCTGGACTAAAAAGCAACAAGCTGACTCGTTTATATCCTCCATTAGAGACGTTAAAGGTGAGGTTTACAAGAATACTGCTGATATTGCACGTGCTTTTCAACAATTTTACGCTAGTTTATATAACCTCCCCAAGCCTCCCTCCTCGTCTTGTGCCTCTATAGTTGAAGCTACTGAGTCGTTTCTCAACAATTTGGACCTACCGACTATTTCTGAGTCTGACTCAGAGAATTTATTAGCCCCCATCACTGACGAAGAGATGAGTTCAGTTTTATCCTCCATTCCGTCGGGTAAAAGTCCAGGCCCAGATGGACTTCCCATTCAATACTATAAGACGTTTAGTTAAATACTATCCCCTCATTTCTTAAAACTATGCAATTCCTTCATGATAGGATCTAAACTACCTATCCAAGCTCTTGAGGCGCATGTCACAGTGATCTATAAAGAAAAGAAGGACCCATTAGACTGCCGCAGCTATCGCCCTATATCATTACTTAATGCTGATGTTAAATGGTGGGCTAAAATATTGGCGCAGAGATTACAAAAGATATTGCCACAAATTGTAGGCAGGGAGCAGGTTTGTTTTGTGACTGGGAGGCAAGGAAAGGAGAACACAATTCGCTTAATTAGGATCATATCCTGCTCCAAGCACACTCGCACTCCTTTGGCTCTGCTCAGCACAGACGCTGAGAAAGCCTTTGATAGGGTGATTTGGCAATATATGTCAGCTGCATTACACAAATTTGGATTCCCGAATCAATTTATAGATGCAATCTTTACCCTGTACTCTGATCCCTCTGCTAAAATCAAAATTAATGGGACCTTATCCCCGTCTTTCAAAATATTGAACGGGACTTGTCAAGGATGCCTATTGTCACCGTCTTTATTTGTTATAGTGATGGAGACTCTTCTCAGGAAGATCAGACAGGATGAGTGCATTAAAGGAGTAAAAATCGGGGCACATACCCACGTCGCTGCAGCATTTGCAGATGATCTCCTCATCACTTCTTCTAATCCACGCACATCTTTCCCTGCACTTTTAAACATATTCAAAGATTTCGGTGAAATATCCAATTTTAAAATAAACTATGCCAAATCGGAAGCATTAAATGTAACTTGCCCAATATCCACTGTGCGACACCTCAGGGACACCACACCGTTCTCCTGGGCACCCAAAAGTATCCAATATCTAGGAATTCACATTTCAGCAAACCACGAGGGTCTGAAAAGCCTAAATTATACCCCCCACTTGCAAGCTGTTCGTATACAAGTAGCCAACATTAAGATCCCCTTTATTTCTTGAATAGGTAGAAAGAATTTTTTTAAAACTTACATAGTTCCTAAATTCCTTTACCTACTGCAGTCCCTGCCTCTGTGGCTCCACCTGTCTTACTTTAAAGAGGTCAGAAGACTCTTTTCAAATTTCCTATGGAATGGTGGAACCCCTAGATTAGCATATCACATTCTTACCAGAGAAAGGAGGTTTGGTGGCTTTGGACTACCAGATATTCACTTATATTATAAAGCGACTCAGTTGACAAGAGGGATCTCTCTCTTGGTGAGACGCTCGCCTAGCTTTTGTGCAGATCTGGAAAGGTTCCTGCTCACTCCATCAGAACAATCTATATTATGGGGCATACATAAGAAGTTGACGGATCCATATAAGACTCATATATTATTAAAAGGTATTCTAGATTATTGGCCCTCACTATTTGAAATGAAGGTTTTGCAGTTCCCATTGGAGGACATTAGAGATGAGCGAACATGCTCGTCCGAGCTTGGTGCTCGTTCGAGCATTAGGGTATTCGTACATGCTCGATACTTGGAGGAGCATATCGCGATCCTCGAGGAAATGGCATCTTCCTCTTCCTGCATGTTAGGCGCCTTTTCTCAGCCAATCAACATGCAGGAGAGTCTTTGGTACCTCCTAGAATCACGTGGGACCCCTACAAGTCGATAGCAGGGATTGGCTGGCCAGATCAGATGACCTGGGAATATAAGAATCTGGTCCCGCGCTGCTCACGTCAGACGCCGCCTCCATGAGATTAGGGATAGAGCTGCTGTCTGTCAGGGAGAGTGCTAGGGCCTCAATTTAGATGTTGGTTAGGCAGGGATCATTCTCAAAGAAACCAACAGCCCTTCTAATGGCTACAAGCACCTTTTTTTTTGGTCTCCTCCTGGCTGCTGGCTGGGACTTGTAGTGCAGCTACCGCCATCTTGGCTGCACACTGTGCACAGCGACTGGTGGCCGAAGGGACAGCACATGGTCCACACAGACCCCAAAGAAATTGCCCAAAGTCCTCTCAGTACTCATTTTTGCTGCTGAACCTTGGCTTGCTGGGATCTGTAGTGCAGTCTAGGGAATACGTTTTTTTCTCTCAGTTATATATACTACAGTGCAGTGAAAAATTTAGTGGTTTACGGTACAATAGCCGCCATTTAAAGACTACGTTTTTTCTCTCATTTATATAAACACTACAGTGCAGTGAACAATTCTGTTGTGTGCTGTACAGTAGAGTCAGTCTAGAAAATACATTTTTTCTCTCAGTTATATATCCTACAGTGCAGTGAGTGGTTTGCGGTGCAATAGCTGCCGTCTAAAGACTACGTTTTTCCTCTCAGTCATATATACTACAGTGCAGTGTGAAATTGTGTCGTGTGCTGCACACTAGCCGGAGTGTAGAAAATATGTTTTTTCTCTCAGTTATATATCCTACAGTGCAGTGAAAAATTCTGTCGTGTGCTGCACACTAGCCGGAGTGTAGAAAATATATGTTTTTTTCTCTCAGTTATATATCCTACAGTGCAGTGAAAAATTGAGTGGTTTGCGGTGCAATAGCCGCCGTCTAAAGACTACGTTTTTCCTCTCAGTCATATATACTACAGTGCAGTGCAAAATTGTGTCGTGTGCTGCACACTAGCCGGAGTGTAGAAAATATGTTTTTTCTCTCAGTTATATATCCTACAGTGCAGTGAAAAATTGAGTGGTTTGCGGTGCAATAGCCGCCGTCTAAAGACTACGTTTTTCCTCTCAGTCATATATACTACAGTGCAGTGCAAAATTCTGTTGTGTGCTGCACACTAGCCGGAGTGAAGAAAATATACGTTTTTTCTCTCAGTTATATATCCTACAGTGCAGTGAAAAATTCTGTCATGTGCTGCACACTAGCCGGAGTGTAGAAAATATACGTTTTTTCTCTCAGTTATATATCCTACAGTGCAGTGAAAAATTTAGTGGTTTGCGGTACAATAGCTGCAGTCTAAAGACTAAGTTTTTTTGCCTCAGATAGTAATTCTACTGTCTACTGAATACGGTTTTGGCCTCAGATATTAATTCGACAGTTTAATGAATATACAAAATGTTGAACCCAAGGGCTAAGGATCGAGGGCGTGGGCGTTCAAGTAGTGTAGGGGGCAGAGGCCGTGGTCCTGGACAGGGTGACACAGTACATGCTGATAAGGGAGCAGTGGAACGCCGCAGAGTTTCGCTCCCTAGCTTCATCTCGCAACTTACAGGGTCACGTGGTACACCACTATTGAAACCACAACAGTGCGAACAGGTGATGACGTGAACAGCGGACAATTCGTCCAGTAATTTATCCACCACCCAGTCTTCCACGCAGTCCACCCATGCTAGCCAAGGGAGTAGACCTCTGGCTTCTCCAGCTCAACCTCCTTCCCCCCAGCCTGCCCCCCCCCCATGGAAAATATGGATTCAGATCCGCCATACTCACAGGAACTCTTTTCAGGACCCTACCCAGAGACACAAACCAGCAACCTGAGCAGTTACTCTGTCCCGATGCCCAAAATTTAGAACTTTCGCAGTCTGTGGGTGATGAGAGTGTGGACTTAGTGCAAGTAGTGCGTCAAGAGGTGTCGGATGATGATGATGATGAGACACGGTTGTCAGACAGTGACGTTGTCAGGGCAGTAAGTCCGAGGGGGAGCAGAGTGAGGAATCGGAGGAAGAGCTGGTGGATGATGAGGTGACTGACCCGAGCTGGGTTGAGCTGGGTTGATAAGCCAACTCAAGACAGTGCTTCTGAGGGGGAGACAAGTGCAGCACCAGAACAGGTTGGAAGAGGCAGTGGGGTGGCCAGAGGGAGAAGAAGGGCCAGAGCAGGTAGATCACCAACTGTTTCACGGAGTGAAGCTCCCGTGCCGAGGCCTAGATGTTCGCAAGTCTGGAGGTTTTTTAAAGAAAGTGAGGATGACCGACGGACTGTGGTGTGCAACCTGTGCCACACCAGGATCAGCAGGGGAGCCACCACTACCAGCCTAACCACTACCAGCATGTGCAGGCATATGAGTGCTAAACACCAGACTCGAGTGGAACCAAGGCCGTCTCACCACTGCCCCTTCCACTGTGTCACATGCTGGCTCGGCGAGTCAACCCCCCGCCCAGGACCCCTTGCACAAGCGCCTCCCGCCCTACAACCACCCCTTCACCTTCACGATCCTCCACAACCTCCACCAATGTGTCCCAGCGCAGCGTTCAGCTGTCTTTGCAGCAGACATTTGAGCGCAAGCGCAAATACAATTCTACCCGCCCACATGCACAAGCCCTAAACGTCCACATCTCCAAATTGTTAAGCCTGGAGATGCTGCCCTATAGACTGGTAGAGACTGAGGCTTTCCGCAACCTGATGGCGGTGGCTGTCCCTCGGTACTTGGTCCCCAGCCGCCACTATTTTTCCCGATGTGCCGTCCCAGCCCTACACCAGCACGTGTCAGAGAACATCATCCGTGCCCTGACCAACGCGGTTACTGAGAAGGTCCACCTAACCACGGACACATGGACAAGCGCTGGCGGGCAGGGACACTATATCTCCCTGACGGCACATTGGGTTAACTTGGTGGAGGCTGGGACCGAGTCTGACCCTGGGGCCGCTCATGTGCTGCCCACACCGAGGATTGCAGGGGCCTGCCTCGGTCACAGTTTCTCAGGCTTATTATGCCTCTTCCTCCAACCCCTCCTCCTCCTCTCAATTACCATCCGTGAGCACGACACCTTCAGTCGGTAGCTCCAGGCGCAGCTGCACTGCCGTGGGTAAGCGCCATCAGGCGGTGATGAAACTGCTGAGCTTAGGTGACAAGAGGCACCAGACCGATCTTTGGCTGGCGCCGCTGAACCTCAAACCAGGCATGGTTGTGTGTGACAACGGGCGTAACCTGGTGGCGGCTCTGCAACTCGGCAGGCTCACACATGTGCCATGCCTGGCCCACATGTTCAATCTTGTGGTTCAGCGGTTCCTCAAGACCTACAGTACCCCAATTTGTCTGATTTGCTCACCAAGGTGCGACGCATCTGTTGCGCATTTCCGTAAGTCAACCACAGATGCTGCCACCCTCAGGGCAGTGCAACGGCGCTTACAACTGCCAGCTCACCGACTGTTGTGCGACGTGCCCACGCGATGGAATTCCACATTACACATGTTAGCCAGGGTTTACCAGCACCGCAGAGCCATTGTAGACTGCCAGATGACAACTTCCATGAGAACTGGTAGTCAGGTTAGTCAGCTTCCTCAAGTCTACAATGAGGAGTGGACGTGGATGTCTGATATCTGTCAGGTGTTAAGCCACTTTGAGAAGTCAACACAGATGGTCAGAGGCGATGCCGCCATTATCAGCGTCACCATCCCGCTGCTTTGTCTGCTGAAAAAGTCACTGCTCAGGATGAAGTCAGAGGCTTTGCGCTTGTCACAGGAGATCGGGGAAGAAGATATGTTGCTTGATAGCCAGAGCACCCTCAGGTCTGTTTCTCAGCGCGTATTGGAGGAGGGGGAGGAGGGTGAGGAGGAGACTGTTGGCGAGACTGAAGAGGGTACCAATGCTCATTCCTTCTTATCTGTTGAGCGTGTATGGGCTGAAGAGGAGTAGTTGGAGGAGGAGGAAATGGAGAGTCAGCCTATTGAGGAGAGGGAATTCTTGCGTGTTGGGACTCTGGCGCACATGGCTGACTTCATGTTAGGCTGCCTTTCCCGTGACCCTCGTGTTAAAAACATTTTTGCCAACACCGATTACTGGGTGTTCACCCTCCTGGACCCCCGGTACAAGCAGAACTTTTCCACTCTCATTCCTGTAGAGGAAAGGAGTATGAGAGTGAATCAATATCAACAGGCCCTGGTGCACAAGCTGAAACTATACTTCCCATCTGACACCGCTAGTGGCAGAGGACGTAGTTCTGTGGGCCAACTAGCAGGGGGAGAGGAGGGGAGCAGGCAGCTTGTCAAGCACTGGCAGGGGAACACTCTCCAAGGCCTTTGCCAGTTTTATGTCGCCCCAGCAAGACTATGTCATCCGTCCCCAGTCTAGGCAGAGTAGGGGGGAGCTGTTCAGAAAGATGGTGAGGTCTTACCTAGCTGACCATACCAACGTCCTGCGTGATCACTTTGCTCCATACAACTACTGGGTTGCAAAGCTGGACACGTCGCCAGAACTGGCGCTGTACGCCTTGGAGGTGCTGGCCTGCCCTGCCGCTAGCGTGTTGTCAGAGCGGGTCTTCAGTGCAGCTGGTGGCATCATCACTGATAAGCGTACACGCCTGTCAACTGACAGCACTGACAGGCTGACGCTTATTAAAATTAATAAAGCCTGGATTTCACCGGAATTTAAATCTCCACCGGGGGAAAGCAGCTCAACATGAAGATTCTTCATGTATCACCTCCTCTCCTCCTCCTCCTTCTCTTCTTACACAAACGCTGAGCCAACAGGCAATTTTTCAGAGGGCCAACTGGCTCTCTTTTTAAACAATGTTTAGGGAGGGCCACCTACAGGCCTTCTGTCCAATCAATTTTTTAGGAGCGTCAACTACAGACACTCAAAAACAATTTTTCAGGAGGGTCAACTACAGACACTCAAAAATTTTTTTTAGGAGAGTAAACTTCAAACACTCTAAAAAAAATTTTTGGGAGGCTCATCTACAGCCATTTGACGGCAATCTCAGTCTGACCAAGGCATTGGTGGTGTCACCGCCATGCTGTGTCAGGCTACATTTTTTGGTGGTTCACCTGCTACCTCAGTATAACTTGGTCACTCTGGGTTCACCGGCATGCTGTGTCAGGGTAAATTTTTGGGTGGTTCACCTGCTACCTCAGTCTCACTTGGTCACTCTGTTGTCACCGCCATGCTGTGTCAGGGTAAAATTTTATGTGCCTCACCTGCTACCTCAGTCTAACTTGGTCACTCTGTTGTCACCGCCATGCTGTGTAAGGGTAAAATTTTATGTGCTTCACCTGCTACCTCAGTCTCACTTGGTCACTCTATTGTCACCGCCATGCTGTGTCAGGGTAAAATTTTATGTGCTTCACCAGCTACCTCAGTCTCACTTGGTCACTCTGTTGTCACCGCCATGCTGTGTCAGGGTAAATTTTTGGGTGGTTCACCTGCTACCACAGTCTCACTTGGTCACTCTGTTGTCAGCGCCATGCTGTGTCAGGGTAAAATTTTATGTGCTTCACCTGCTAACTCAGTCTCACTTGGTCACTCTGGGTTCACCGCCATGCTGTGTCGGGGTAAAATTTTATGTGCTTCACCTGCTACCTCAGTCTCACTTGGTCACTCTGTTGTCACCGCCATGCTGTGTCAGGGTAAAATTTTATGTGCTTCACCTGCTACCTCATTCTCACTTGGTCACTCTGTTGTCACCGCCATGCTGTGTCAGGGTAAAATTTTATGTGATTCACCTGCTTCATCAGTCTAACTTGGTCACTCTTGGTTCACCGCCATGCTGTGTCAGGGTAAAATTTTATGTGCTTCACCTGCTACCTCAGTCTCACTTGGTCACTCTGGGTTCACCGCTATTCTATGTCAGGGTAAAATTTTATGTGCTTCACCTGCTACCTCAGTCTAACTTGGTCACTCTTGGTTCACTGCCATGCTGTGTCAGGGTAAAATTTTATGTGCTTCACCTGCTACATCAGTCTAACTTGGTCACTCTGTTGTCACCGCCATGCTGTGTCAGGGTAAAATTTTATGTGCTTCACCTGCTACCTCAGTCTCACTTGGTCACTCTGTTGTCACCGCCATGATGTGTCAGGGTAAAATTTTATGTGCTTCACCTGCTAACTTAGTCTAACTTGGTAACTCTTGGTTCACCGCCATGCTGTGTCAGGGTAAAATTTTAGGTGCTTCACCTGCTACATCAGTCTAACTTGGTCACTCTGGGTTCACCGCCATGCTGTGTCAGGGTAAAATTTAATGTGCTTCACCTGCTTCATTAGTCTAACTTGGTCACTCTGGGTTCACTGCCATGCTGTGTCAGGGTAAAATTTTATGTGCTTCACCTGCTACCTCAGTCTCACTTGGTCACTCTGTTGTCACCGCCATGATGTGTCAGGGTAAAATTTTATGTGCTTCACCTGCTACCTTAGTCTAACTTGGTAACTCTTGGTTCACTGCCATGCTGTGTCAGGGTAAAATTTTATGTGCTTCACCTGCTACATCAATCTAACTTGGTCACTATGGGTTCACCGCCATGCTGTGTCAGGGTAAAATTTAATGTGCTTCACCTGCTTCATTAGTCTAACTTGGTCACTCTGTTGTCACCGCCATGCTGTGTCAGGGTAAAATTTTATGTGCTTCACCTGCTACAGCAGTCTAACTTGGTCACTCTGTTGTCACCGCCATGCTGTGTCAGGGTAAAATTTTATGTGTATCACCTGCTACCTCAGTCTCACTTGGTCTCTCTTGGTTCACTGCCATGCTCTGTCAGGGTAAAATTTTATGTGCTTCACCTGCTACATCAGTCTAACTTGGTCACTCAGGGTTCACTGCAATGCTGTCTCAGGGTAAAATTTTATGTGCTTCACCTTCTACATCAGTCTAACTTGGTCACTCTTGGTTCACTGCCATGCTGTGTCAGGGTAAAATTTTATGTGCTTCACCTGCTACATCAGTCTAACTTAGTCACTCTGGGTTCACTGCCATGCTGTGTCAGCGTAAAATTTTATGTGCTTCACCTGCTAACTCAGTCTCACTTGGTCACTCTGTTGTCACCGCCATGCTGTGTCAGGTTAAAATTTTATGTGCTTCACCTGCTACTTCAGTCTAACTTGGTCACTCAGGGTTCACCGCCATGCTGTGTCAGGGTAAATTTTTATGTGCTTCACCTGCTACATCAGTCTCACTTGGTCACTCTTGGTTCACCGCCATGCTATGTCAGGGTAACATATTATGTGCTTCACCTGCTACATCAGTCTAACTTGGTCACTCTGGGTTCACCGCCTTGCTATGTCAGGGTAACATTTTATTTTCTTCACCTGCTACATCAGTCTAAATAGGTCACTCTTGGTTCACCGCCATGCTGTGTCAGGGTAAAATTTTATGTGCTTCACCTGCTTCATCAGTCTAACTTGGTCACTCTTGGTTCACCGCCATGCTGTGTCAGGGTAAAATTTTATGTGCTTCACCTGCTACCTCAGTCTAACTTTGTCACTCTGTTGTCACCGCCATGCTGTGTCAGGGTAAAATTTGTATGTGCTTCACCTGCTACATCAGTCTAACTTGATCACTCTGTTGTCACCGCCATGCTGTGTCAGGGTAAAATTTTATGTGCTTCACCTGCTACATCAGTCTAACTTGGTCACTCTGGGTTCACCGCCATGCTGTGTCAGGGTAAAATTTTATGTGCTTCACCTTCTACATCAGTCTCACTTGGTCACTCTTGGTTCACCGCCATGCTATGTCAGGGTAAAATTTTATGTGCTTCACCTGCTACCTCAGTCTAACTTGGTCACTCAGGGTTCACCGCCATGCTATGTCAGGGTAACATTTTTTGTGCTTCACCTGCTACATCAGTCTCAATTAGTCACGCTGTTGTCACCGCCATGCTGTGTCAGGGTAAAATTTTATGTGTTTCACCTGCTACATCAGTCTAAATTTGTCACTCTGTTGTCACCGCCATGCTGTGTCAGGGTAAAATTTTATGTGATTCACCTGCTACATCACTCTAACTTGATCACTCTGTTGTTACCGCCATGCTGTGTCAGGGTAAAATTTTATGTGCTTCACCTGCTACATCAGTGTATTTTGGTCACTCTTGGTTCACCGTCATGCTGTGTTAGGGTAAAATTTTATGTGCTTCACCTGCTACCTCAGTCTCACTTGGTCACTCTTGGTTCACCGCCATGCTGTGTCAGGGTAAAATTTTATGTGCTTCACCTGCTACATCAGTCTAACTTGGTCACTCTGTTGTCACCGCCATGCTGTGTCAGTGTAAAATTTTATGTGCTTTACCTGCTACATCAGTCTAACTTGGTCACTCTTGGTTAACCGCCATGCTGTGTCAGGGTCAAATTTTATGTGCTTCACATGCTACCTCAGTCTAACTTGGTCACTCTTGGTTTAACGCCATGCTGTGTCAGGGTAAAATTTTATGTGCTTCACCTGCTACATCAGTCTAATTTGGTCACTCTGTTGTAACCGCCATGCTATGTAAGGGTAAAATTTTATGTGCTTCACCTGCTGCATCAGTCTAACTTGGTCACTCTTGGTTCACCGCCATGCTATCAGGGTAAAATTTTATGTGCATCACCTGCTACATCAGTCTAACTTGGTCACTCAGGGTTCACCGCCATGCTATGTCAGGGTAAAATTTTATGTGCTTCACCTGCTACAACAGTCTAATTTGATCACTCTGTTGTCACCGCCATGCTGTGTCAGGGTAAAATTGTAGGTGCTTCACCTGCTACATCAGTCTAACTTGGTCATTCTTGGTTTACCGCAATGCTGTGTCAGGGTAAAATTTTATGTGCTTCACCTGCTACCTCAGTCTCACTTGGTCACTCTGTTGTCACCGACATGCTGTGTCAGGGTAAAATTTTATGTGCTTCACCTGCTACCTCAGTCTCAGTTGGTCACTCTTGTTTCACCGCCATGCTGTGTCAGGGTAAAATTTGATGTGCTTCACCTGCTACCTCAGTCTCACTTGGTCACTCAGAGTTCACCGCCATGCTGTGTCAGGGTAAATTTTTATGTGCTTCACCTTCTACATCAGTCTCACTTGGTCACTCTTGGTTCACCGCCATGCTATGTCAGGGTAAAATTTTATGTGCTTCACCTGCTACCTCAGTCTAACTTGGTCACTCAGGGTTCACCGCCATGCTATGTCAGGGTAACATTTTTTGTGCTTCACCTGCTACATCAGTCTCAATTAGTCACGCTGTTGTCACCGCCATGCTGTGTCAGGGTAAAATTTTATGTGTTTCACCTGCTACATCAGTCTAAATTTGTCACTCTGTTGTCACCGCCATGCTGTGTCAGGGTAAAATTTTATGTGCTTCACCTGCTACATCACTCTAACTTGATCACTCTGTTGTTACCGCCATGCTGTGTCAGGGTAAAATTTTATGTGCTTCACCTGCTACATCAGTGTATTTTGGTCACTCTTGGTTCACCGTCATGCTGTGTCAGGGTAAAATTTTATGTGCTTCACCTGCTACCTCAGTCTCACTTGGTCACTCTTGGTTCACTGCCATGCTGTGTCAGGGTAAAATTTTATGTGCTTCACCTGCTACATCAGTCTAACTTGGTCACTCAGGGTTCACTGCAATGCTGTCTCAGGGTAAACCTTTATGTGCTTCACCTGCTACATTAGTCTAACTTGGTCACTCTTGGTTCACTGCCATGCTGTGTCAGGGTAAAAGTTTATGTGCTTCACCTGCTACATCAGTCTAACTTAGTCACTCTGGGTTCACCGCCATGCTGTGTCAGTGTAAAATTTTATGTGCTTCACCTGCTACCTCAGTCTCACTTGGTCACTCTGTTGTCATCGCCATGCTGTGTCAGGTTAAAATTTTATGTGCTTCACCTGCTACTTCAGTCTAACTTGGTCACTCAGGGTTCACCGCCATGCTGTGTCAGGGTAAATCTTTATGTGCTTAACCTGCTACATCAGTCTCACTTGGTCACTCTTGGTTCACCGCAATGCTATGTCAGGGTAACATTTTATGTGCTTCACCTCCTACATCAGTCTAACTTGGTCACTCTGGGTTCACCACCTTGCTATGTCAGAGTAACATTTTATTTTCTTCACCTGCTACATCAGTCTAAATAGGGTCTCTCTGGTTCACCGCCATGCTGTGTCAGGGTAAAATTTTATGTGCTTCACCTGCTTCATCTATCTAACTTGGTCACTCTTGGTTCACCGCCATGCTGTGTCAGGGTAAAATTTTATGTGCTTCACCTGCTAATTCAGTCTAACTTTGTCACTCTGTTGTCACCGCCATGCTGTGTCAGGGTAAAATTTGTATGTGCTTCACCTGCTACATCAGTCTAACTTGATCACTCTGTTGTCACCGCCATGCTGTGTCAGGGTAAAATTTTATGTGCTTCACCTGCTACCTCAGTCTAACTTGGTCACTCAGAGTTCACCGCCATGCTGTGTCAGGGTAAACATTTTTTGTGCTTCACCTGCTACATCAGTCTCAATTAGTCACGCTGTTGTAACCGCCATGCTGTGTC
>ONZH01010614.1:0-70318 GCA_900303285.1 Rhinella marina
ACCAGACCTTCTAAATTGAGGGTCTGGCTCTGGGGCGGCTGCAGGTTGGTACCATTAGGCTGGGAAGGGCCAATAACCGTGTCCCTTCCCACCCTGGTAGTGCCAGGCTGCCGCTGCTGGTTGTATCTGGCTGGCGAAGGAAAAAAGGGGGGACCCCATGCCATTTTTTTTACAAAAATAATTAAATAATTTTTAAAAAATGGCGTGGGGTCCCCCCTTTTTTTCCTCAGATCAACACATTGTGCCCCCATCAGACCTCAGATCAGCGTCTTGTGCCCCCATCAGACCTCAGGTCAGCGTCTTGTGCTCCCATCAGACCTCAGGTCAGCGTCTTGTGCCCCCATCAGACCTCAGATCAGCATCTTGTGCCCCCATCAGACCTCAGATCAACGTCTTATGCCCCCATCAGACCTCAGATCAACACAATGTGCCCCCATGTGCCCCCATCAGACCTCAGGTCAGCGTCTTGTGCCCCCATCAGACCAGGGTCTTGTACCCCCTCAGACCAGCGTCTTGTTCCCCCACTCAGACCAGCGTCTTGTGCCCCCCCCCTCAGACCTCAGATCAGCCCACCCAGCAACTTTAAAAAAGCATACTTACCTGTTCTGCGCTGCCGCTACCATCAGGCTCCCCGCTCCACTGTCTTCCCTGCCGGCGCGCACTATGACCTGACGCTGCGACGTACAGAATGGGTCACCTGGACAGAAAATACGGATTGTGGTTTGTGGTGAGTGGACAGCTGAACTGTGACACACAGAATGGTTCCACACAGCTGTATGAAATGGATTTGTATCTTGTATTTTTTTTTTAACGTGACGTGCAGAAAATATCAGAGAGCAAACTCAGCCCCTGCTGACTATGGCTATTTTGACTGCAACCCAGAAAAATGTCGCACTCAGATTTTTCTAATGTAGCTGTATCAGTGAGAGCAAAAGACCTTTTTTTATTACGTGATGTACAGAATGGGTCACCTGGACAGAAAATACGGATTGTGGTTTGTGGTGAGTGGACAGCTGAACTGTGACACACAGAATGGTTCCACACAGCTGTATGAAATGGATTTGTATCACTGAGATAAAACTATTAAAAAAAATTGTTATATATGGCGATAGCTGCCAGCCAGCCCAGAGACAAAAAAAGTGTCTTGTAGCCCTTAGAAGGGCTGTTGGGTTCTTTTGATATCACTCCTGCCTAACAGAGAACTAAATCCAGGCCCTAACACCCTCCCTGAAACGCAGCAGATCTGTCCCTAACGACATCCAGACAGCATCTGAGCCAAGCACCGCGGGAAGTCACTAGTATATTCCAGGGTCACCTGATCAGGACAGCCAACCCCTGCTATCGACATGTAAGGGCCCCACGTGATGCTGGGTGTACCGCAGAGTCTCCTGGCTTGTGATTGGCTGAGTTTATAGGCGCCAAAAATTCAAAATGCGGAAGATGCCATTTCCTCAAGCATGGCGAGATACTCGTCCGAGCAGCGAGCACTTACGAGTACCCTAATACTCGAACGAGCACCAAGCTCGGACGAGCATGCTCGCTCATCTCTAATTATGATACATGCAGTGGCGTTCTAAAGGGGGAGGGGGTCGCCCCGGGTGCTGGCTCTCAGGTGGTGCCAGAGTCCAGAAGCAATGAACTCTTTCATCGCTTCAGATGGAAGCACTCATTGCTGGGAGCTAGGTCCTGTCACTCACCGCTCAACTCCCTGCACTTCCCCCCCCCCTCCTTCAGGCTGGCGGCGCTCTGAATGGGGAAGCAGGAAGACTTCTTCCTGCTCCACCATTCAGCCTGCACAGATCGCACAGATTTGTGTCTGTAGAGGAGAGAGGACTGTGAGCTTCAGGAACAAGACAAAGTGAGTAGTTATTGTTTTTTTGTTTTGTTTTTTTGTTGTTTTTTTTAAGACATAGGGGACACAGTGGGCATTTCTACTCTGGAGGGGGCACAATGGGTATTTCTACTCTGGAGGGGGAACAATGGGCATTGCAAATGTGAAGAGGGCACAATGGGCATTTCTACTATGGAGGGGGCACAGTGCACAGAGGGCATTACTACTATGAAGGGGGCACAGAGAACATTATTATATGAAGGGGGCACAATGGGCATTACAAGTACAGAGGGCATTACTACTATTAAGGGGGCACAATGGGGATTTCTACTATGGAGGGGGCACAGAGGGCATTATTACTGTGAAGGGGCAAAATGGACATTATTTCTGTGAAGGGGGCACAATGGGCATTACTATTAAGGGGACACAATGGGCATTATTACTGTGAAGGGAGTACAATGGGTATTACTACTATTAATTGACATTATTACTGTGAAGGAGGCACAATGGGGATTATTACTATGAAGGGGCCACAATGGGGATTATTACTGAGAAGGGGGCACAAAGAGGGCATTACAATTGTGAAGGGGCACAGATAGGGCATACCTACTGTGACGGGGACACAATGAGGGCATAACTACTGTGAAGGGGCATAGTGAAGGGATAAGTACTTTAAGGGGGCACAATGTTGGCATAACTACTGTTAGGGGGCACAAATCTGTACAAAACTATTGTGAAGGTTGTACAATGAGGGCAATACTACTGTGAGGGGGAACGATTTTTATTTTTATTTTTTTTTTTGGGGGGGGGCAGAGAAAGGACCCACCCTTGGTGCCAAACAACCTAGGCACCCCACTGGATACATGCTATATTGCATGGCTGCATTGGCCATCTGGAGGTTCTGGCAAATGCCAGATGGGCTGGTGAGCAGTGTGGCAGGCTAATGGATGCTCATACAATCAGCATCAGGCAGCTGAGGCAGCTTCAACATCAGAGTAGCTGCTGCCCCCTAGTGCTCAAAATTATATCTTACTATAATATTCTGTGCACTTAATAATGCTATGGAGCAGTGCAGAAATCAAGCATAGTGCTGTTTAGCCGAGCCTCAGCCTATTAGCACTAGACATGTTTTCTGTTCCAGTACCCAGCACATGAGTGGAGAGGAGAACCAGTCCCAAAGCCTAAGCCAATTAGTGATAAGCTTACTTTCTGCACTTGGACCAGGAGGGAGCTTCAGTCTGGCTACAGAGAAGGACGTTGCTCAACCAGTCCTTGCAAGGTATGATACTAGTGGCTGAAACATCAGCAAGTTTATGTATGCTGAAATGTGGAGGGAGGAGGGGTGCAGTTGTAGGGGCTTATTTACAGTGCCATGAAAAAGTGTTCATACCCCTTGAATTTTTCCACATTTTTTTACATTACACCCACAAATTTAAATTTATTTTAGTGGGATTTTATGTGACCAACACAAAGTGGCATGCATTTGTATTCAGACCCTGTACTCTGATACCCCTAAATAAAATCCAGTGTGACCAGTTGCCTTCAGAAGTCATCTAATTAGTAAATAGAGTCCACCTGTGTGTAACTTATTCTCATTATAACCATTAACTACAGCTATTCTGTGAAGGTCTCAGAGGTTTATTAGTGAACATTAGTAACCAAACAGCATCATGGCAACTAAAGAACACACCAGACAGGTGAGGGATAAAGTTGTGGAGAAGTGTAAAGCAAGGTTAGGTCATAAAAAAAAGTCACATCTTTTTGAACATCTCACAGAACACTGTTTAATCCATCATCTGAAAATGGAAGGAGTATGGCACAACTGCAAACCTACCAAGTCATGAACGTCCAACTAAACCAACATCCTAGGGAAGGAGACTACTAATTAGAGAAGCAGCCAAGAGGCCCACGGTCACTCTGGAGGAGCTGCAGAAAACCATAGCTCAGATGAAGGAATCTGTCTACAGCATACCTCCCAACTTTGTAAAGAGACAAAGAGGGACATATTGCGCGGCGAGTGGCAAATTTTTTCAGCACTAACTCCACCCACTATAAGCTAATCACCCAGTCCCCTTACTGTACGGGAATAATAAACACAGTGATATTACCGTATAGGGATAATAAACACAGTGATGTCACCGTACAGGGATAATAAACACAGCGATGTCACCATACAGGGATAATAAACACAGTGATGTCACAGTACAGGGATAATAAACACAGCGATATTACCATACAGGGATAATAAACACAGTGATGTCACCGTACAGGGATAATAAACACAGCGATGTCACCGTACAGGGATAATAAATACAGTGATGTCACAATACAGGGATAATAAACACAGCGATGTCACCGTACAGGGATAATAAACACAGTGATGTCACAGTACAGGGATAATAAACACAGTGATGTCACCGTACAGGGATAATAAACACAGCAATGTCACCGTACAGGGATAATAAATACAGTGATGTCACAGTACAGGGATAATAAACACAGCGATGTCACCGTACAGGGATAATAAACACAGTGATGTCACAGTACAGGGATAATAAACACAGTGATGTTACCATACAGGGATAATAAACACAGCGCTGTCACTGTACAGGGATAATAAATACAGCAATGTCACCATACAGGGATAATAAACACAGCAATGTCACTATACAGGGATAATAACCACAGTGATGTCACAGTACAGGGATAATAAATACAGTGATGTCACAGTACAGGGATAATAAACACAGTGATGTCACAGTACAGGAATAATAAACACAGTGATGTCACAGTACAGGGATAATAAACACAGTGATGTCACCCTGGGATAATAAACACAGCAATGTCACCATACAGGGATAATAAACACAGCAATGTCACTATACAGGGATAATAACCACAGTGATGTCACAGTAGAGGGATAATAAATACAGTGATGTCACAGTACAGGGATAATAAACACAGTGATGTCACTGTACAGGGATAATAAACACAGTGATGTCACAGTACAGGGATAACAAACACAGTGATGTCACAGTACAGAGATAATAAACACAGTGATGTCACAGTACAGGGATATTAAACACAGTGATGTCACAGTACAGGGATACTAAACACGGTGATGTCACAGTACAGGGATAATAATCACAGTGATCCAGGGATAATAATCACAGTGATGTCACAGTACAGGGATATTAAACACAGTGATGTCACTGTACAGGGATAATAAACACAGTGATGTCACAATACAGGGATAATAAACACAGTGATGTCACAGTATGGGGATATTAAACACAGTGATGTCATAGTACAGGGATAATAAACACAGTGATGTCACAGTACAGGGATAATAAACACAGTGTAGTCCCCTCACAGAAAGTTAAAAAAAAATAAAAACCTTATACTTACCTTTTTTCTAGCTGCAGAAGGGGGGGGGTGGCACGGGGGGGACAGCTGATAGAGACCTGGACATAGCTCCCCCATACCCGGACAGTGGGACAGCCACTGCAATCCGGGACTGTCCCGCTGGATCTGGGACAGTTGGGAGGTATGGTCTACAGGACAACTAATAGTCATGTATTCCACAAATCTGGCCTTTATGGAAGAGTGGCAAGAAGAAAGCCATTTTTGAAGCCATAAGAAGTCTTGTTTGCAGTTTGCCCCAGCCATGGAAGAAGGTGCTCTGGTCAGATGAGACCAAAGTTGAACTTTTTGGCCTAAATGCAAAACACTGTGTGGGGCAGAAAACTAACACTGCACATCACCCTAAACACATTATCCCCACTTTGAAAAATTGTGATGGCAGCATCAGGGAAGCTGGTATGGCTGCTGTGTATTTGTGCTGCTTGATATGGAACACCATAAGGATAAGCGAACCAGTTCGGACCGAATATTTTTCAGATGGCAGACGAACCCGAATCTTTTCAGGTTTGTTATTGACAAATCCACTAAAACAGCTCACCATTTAGTGCACATGGTAGGAGAAAACAACTAGGGAGGAAGAAGAAGGGCTCCCACATGACCCTGAGATGAAATGTGTGTGTGTGTGTGTGTGTGTGTGTGTGTGGGGGGGGGTTGATCGAAGGCTTGCCCTGATTGGCTCCCAGGCTGCCAGACAGCCTGGATGAGCCAATCAATGCTGCAGCAGTCACGGGGATGCCCTAACACAGACCTGGGCAAGGCCTGAGTGAGAGTTGGAGGCATTTCTGAGGGTGCGGCATCCACACAGCAGTTACTGCTAGTGGATGCCGCTCCCCATGGCCGGTCTTAGCTATGTGCGACCTGTGCGGTTGCACAGGGCGCCGGCCGCCAGACTATTGAGGGGGTGCCGTCAGGAATAGGATCAGCTGCTGCCGTGCTGTGCCCCTGCGCCGTGGTATCTAGCGCTGCTATCTGCTGAATCAGTGCAGGGCGCCGGCCGCCAGACTATTAAGGGGGCGCTGTCAGGAATAGGATCAGCTGCTGCCGTGCTGTGCCCCTGCGCCGTGGTGTCCAGCGCTGCTATCTGCTGTATGCGCATGGGCACGCACATACAGCTCTTCCTGTAGCAGCGTGACCTCCGGCAAAGGCTCCGATGACGTCATTCATTGACGACTGTGAGCGGAGATGTCGGCCCGGAGGCTCTGTGTGGGAGTGTAGGTAAGTGTTTGTAGTATTTGTTTTGTTTCCTTTCTTTCTTTTTTTAATTCTGGCACTAATGGGAATGAATGGGGGGCGGGGGGTGGGGAGTCTGTTACTGGCACTAATGGGAATGAATGGAGGCGGGGGTGTTACTGACACTAATAAGAATGAATGGAGGGGGGGATGTTACTGGCCTAATGGGAATGAATGGTGTGGGGGGGTGTAACTGGCACTAATGGGAATGAATGAAGGGGGGATGTTACTGGCCTAATGGGAATGAATGGAGGGGGGGATGTTACTGGCCTAATGGGAATGACATACTTGCCTAACAGTGTGTGTGTGTGTGTGTGTGTGGCGGGGTATTATTGAAGTTTTGGGGGCTATAGCTGAGGAGATTGTGTAGAGGTGATCAGGATGCTGGAAAATGCAGATTCTAAGATGTTTGTCTGACAGATGCTGAAGAGGCGACTCATGGCCAGGAGAAGTTGACATGGAGGTCTGAACCAAATGGAAAACAAAAGGAAAGACTGAATAGAGAAGACGTCTTCTGGAGTCACTGGATGTAACGGTAATCAATTACACTGTACCGCCTGTAGAGCTGATATCTATCTCTATACAGTATGTTCACTGTATGGGGGTGATATGGGTCTGTGTTTATTGTGTTATGACAGTATGGTGATATTATTCAGTCATTGTGTTAGTAATATTTACTAAGGCTGTATTATTTGTCCCTTGCATACTAATATAATTGGTAATATTGGGTAATATATACTGTTTATATTCAGTGACAGTAGTGGAGTTAGTAATGGTAGTCATGGTGTTGTTCTAATATACAGGCCTGATATTTAAGTCTTTGTTTTGTTTGTGTCTCAAAAACTTTTTTGTTACTCGCATAAATCTGAAACTTTATCTTACTATGAGAAACTATCATTTCTGAACCCATAGGCCTTGTTTCTTGTCTGTGAGGTGGTTTTGAGATTACTTTTCGTAGTGAGATGCTATTACTATCCCTGTTCTAATTTCTTTCTTTCACTCTCTGTTATTTGTTTGTGGAAGCGGAGAAAATACTCCTTCTTTTCATCCCTCTGCCATCACTAAAGTGCATTGTCCTGAAGGCTTGAACTTTGCAGGGTCTCATATGTGTCTTACTTTCTTCCCCTTTAAGTAGCATTAAAGAGGACCTTTCACCACTCCTGACATGCCTGTTTTAATAGCTCAATGCATTCTCCACGTACTAACTATTCTGGAACATCTATTCATATGGCTCTATGTTGTGCCATTCCTTTATTATTTGCACAAGAAGTTATGAATGAATTGCTATTAGTCTTCAGTAAGGAGGGAACAGAGGGGAGGTAACCAGTTGGGGTTGTGTACCTGCACAGACTGACTCTAGCCAATCAGTGCTGTCATGTTCAGACTGTGTGATAAAGAATACATTCTACTGTATTCGTACTGAATCATCAAGGACATGGACACACTGAATTTATGATACGGGACCGCCAGAAATATTTTCAGTACTTGTCACATCAGATGGACAAGGAATCGCTCAGGAATTACCACACCGTTTGGCTATGGACACCCAGTATTTTTAGGATGACCAGGGACATTCCCAGTACTTATCCTATTGAATCACTGATGACATGGAAGCTCATAGTAATTATCACAGTGGATGGCCAGGAGGAACCTGGACACTTTCTGTACTTGCATCACATTGGATATCAAGGGACAGGGAAACGGTCAGTACTTAAAACATTGGGTCACCAGGAACACTCTCAATACTCAATACTTATCATATTGGATCAAGAATTAGAGGGAAATTCTCAGTACTTATATCAGAACATTGGAAATGGGAAGTCATGGACATACTCAGTATTTTGTTAAATGTTTTTACCCGGAAATGTGGAAACACTTAGGGGGAGATGTACGAAGGACCAGTGTTTTTCATGCCATTCTTAAGTGAAATCCGCTGCCCGTCCAGCTAGGAAGATTTACTAAGAGGCATAAGCCTCCTCATATATCTGCCTGTGCAGAATTTCCCCTCTTTAAAGTGGCTTCAGGTCTATTCCAACACGGAGGTGGTAAAGGTTTGCCCTACAATATAGGCTACAGAAGTTGCATAGACTGTAGTAAATCTGGCTTGAGCTGAGGCCACACTAATTAGTACACCAAGCCACACCCACTTTTTCAGAAGTGGAATGGCCGGTGCAGAAACAGCAAAAATGAGCAAGTTCTTGAGCAAACTAGTGACTGCTCAGAAATTAGCTTATTTTTGTAAGCCAGAAAACATGCATACAGGGATGATAAATCCCTCCCTCAGCGTTTATCACACTGGAATGCTGGGAACATGGATGCATTTGGTATTTCTTATTGGATGAGTTGGGACAACCCCTCTAAAGTTACAGTGTGTATTTTTCATATATGCATTATGCAATAGACTGTTTATGGCAGTCCTGTATATGAAAACTGTCTTCTGTCATCCTAGATGACGTTGGAATAAAATGCTTATTATTATAGAAAATGAACAAGTGATAATTATTTTCCATTTTACTTCTTATGCATTTCATTCAGGTTAGGTTGTTACTACAAGGTTTCTGTTTATGGAAGTATATATTAGAAAATCATAAAAATTACCAATATGGACAGCAGTTTCAATATTTTACCTAGGATGGCCTGCAGAAACTGAGCTAAACATATGAACAAAAGTCACAAAAACTAACATTATAAAACTGCGAAGGGAGGGGGCGCCTAAGGGCAATTTTGAACAGGGCACCCTGCCACCTAAGGCCGGCCCTGCCGCTCCCCCCCTGGAGCGCAGGGAGCTGATGTCACTCACCGCTCAGCTCCTCACGCTCCTCCCCACCTTCAGACCAGCGCTGTGAATGGTGAAGCAGGGAGACTTCTACCATTCAGCCTGCAGACACGATCCGCCTGCCGGCCTGTGTGGGCGGAGCCTGCAGCCCTGTAATCTGCATAAGCTCCACTCACAAAGTCCTGGGTGCGATCTGTGTCTCCAGGAAAGAGAGGACTTCAGGGGCGGAACAAGGTAAGTAGGGGCTGTGTTTTGTTTTGTTTTGAGTGCACAGACGGCATTTCTACTACAAAGGGGGCACATGGGAGAGGGCATTAATACTACAAAGGGGGCACAGTGGGCATTACTATTACAAAGGGGGCACAGTGGGTATTTTTACTACAAAGGGGGCACGGTGTGCATTTTTAATACAAAGAGGGCACAGAGGAGAGGGCATTAATACTACAAAGGGGGCACAATGGGCATTACTACTATAAGGTGGGTACAGTGGGCATTACTACTATAAGGTGGGCATAGTGGGCATTACTACTACAAAGGGGGTCACACAGGGCATTACTATTACAAAGGGGTCACAGTGGGCATTATTACTACAAAGGGGGCACAGTGGGTATTACTACCATAATGGCGGCATAGTGGGCATTACTACTACAAAGGGGGCATAAGGGGCATTATTAGTACAAAGGGGGCACAGAGGGAATTACTACCATATAGGAGCACAGAGGGCATTACTACTATAAAGGGGTCACAGAGGGCATTACCAATATAAAGGGGGCACAGAGGGAATTATACTATAAAGGGGGCACAGAGGGCATTACTACTATAAAAACGTACAGAGGGCATTACTACTATAAAGGGGACACAGAGGGCTTTACTACTGTGAAGGGGGCACAAATGACATTATTACTGTGAAGGGGCACAATAATCATTTCTACTGTGAAGGGGTACAGTGGTCATTACTACTGTGAAGGAGGCCCAGAGTGCATTACTAATGTGAAAGTGGCACAAAGAGGGCATAACTACTGTGAGGGGGCGCAAAGAGGGTATTTCCACTGTGAAAGGGGCACAGATGTATCTACCCCTGTGTGTCTGTCCCTGTGTATGTGTGTGTGTGTGTCACCATCACCATTCCCACAGTGTTCCTATGTCTTGACGCAGCTGCATCAGGACGTTCTGTGGAAGCAAGAAGACGGAAGAGAAGGCAGCGCCGCCAGCATGGAGTCCCGTGGAAGAAGCACAGGGAGGCACACTAAGGACGCAGGTAATATTACCACATGATCTACACTAGTGTTATCTGTGGTTTTACATAGGACTGCAGCTATACCCCACATACCTGCCGTGTAGCAGTATCTGCCAGGATCCATGACCTCAGAGACTGAGAGCTGCAGTACCCAGTCCTTCCTGCCTGCTATGTTGTTAAATCTGCCTCTGCTGAAGAAACATTCAGTGCTAGTTCCTAGTAGTGTGCATTTTCCTACCATTTCCTGCTCCCATCTATTGCCCGAAACCAAGGAATATTTAGCGTGCTGTGCTTGTGACAGGCAGCACGTCCAGAAACACCAGTGACAGGCAGAGCAGCACCTGCAAATACTACTGGAGACAGTATATATACTATATACAGTATTGGGTAGAACTGAGTTAATTATATTAGTCCGGCCCTCTAAAACCATCCAAATTTCTCATGCGGCCCCATGGGAAAATTAATTCCCCACCGCTGCCCTAACAAAACGCCATGTGCTGGGCTGTGAAAGAGGGTGGTCGAGTGTTAAGGTGTCTACCAGAAAAATTATATTAGGGTGTCAGGGACAGTTAGAAATCAATCAAGCTTTTATTATATTGCCAGGGACAGTGAAGGGAAAGGTTAGGATTACACAGAAAAAGTGTGTGTGTGGAATAGAGACAAGCAGGGATGCTGACAGCCAGGGAGAGAGAGGACAGGAGCTGTGGGTGGCTGTGCCTCCTAGCAGAACTGCAGCTGCTTCATTGCAGACCTCAAAAGCAGCTACCTGCTAGGAAATACTTTCACGTTCGCCCCATTTTCACAGAAATACTTTTTTGTGTGGTTCAGTTTAATTAAGCAGAATATATATGTTCTTCTTACAGCAATACACATGTTATAGCAGCAATCAACCTGTGAGTGTCAATATGAAATTGAGTGTGATGCCTCAGTTGTATGACTTTGTTTATTCAGTTTTCACTCGGTTGAAATTTAATTTTTGGGGGGGTTCAATTTAATTAACTAGCATATACAGTAGGTGATATGTACACCAATACACAGGCTAGGGCAGCAATCTACCTTTGAGTGTCAAGCCTCAATCGTCGACTCCCAGCATTCTCCATTCATTTCTATGGAGTTCTGAGAACAGCCAAGCAAGGTTACATCTGGGTAGTTCTAATTTTACCACAGCTGGAGTGCCAGAGGTTAGCCATCACAGGGCTAGGGTAACAATTTACCTGGGAGTGTTAACGTGATATTAAGGGTCAGATGTCAATCATCTGTTTCCATATATTCAGTTTCCACATGGTTGGAAAGGAATAATATATTTTATTAAGACTTGTTCGATTTAATTAAACCAGCATACATATATGTGATTACTACAAGACACAAGGTAGGGCGGCAATCTACCTGTGAGTGATAATGAGAAATTGAGCATCTGGCCTCAATCGTCCGTTTCTGTGAATTTCATTTTCACACGGACGGAATTAAATTTTTTTTAGGGGGCAGATTGTTCAATTTCATTAAACCAACATACATATGTGATTACAAGACACAGGGTAGGGCAGCAATCTACCTGTGAGTGTTAACATGAACTTGAGTGTCAAGCCTCAATTGTCCGTTTACATTTATTCAGTTTCCACATGGTTGCAATTAAATTTTTTTGGGACTTGTTCAATTTAATTAAACCAGCTGATCAGTACACCAGTACACAGGCTACAATTTAACTGGGAGCTTTAACGCAATATTAAAAGTTGGACCTTAATCGTCCATTTCCATATATTCAGTTCCACACGATTGGAGTAATATATTTTTTGGGACTTGTTCAATTTATTTAAACCAGAAAATAGGTGATCAGTACAACAATACACAGGCTAGGGCAGCAATTTACCTATAATTGTTAACATGAAATTGTGCAACCTGGCCCTTAATTGTCCGTTAACATTCATTTATATCTCCACACAGTTGAAATTTTATTTATTTTTTGAACCTGTTCAATATAATTAACCCCTTAGAGGGGTATTCCGGTTACCACAAATATAACTTATGTTTTAGACTAATGCATCATTAATAATTACCTAATATAATGTAAATTTCACATATTTACCATTCAGTAGTTATAAAAGTAGTTTTCTTCCTCTGCTACCCACTGTGTTTCCTCATAAGTTACCATGGCATCAACCTGTAGTTCTGAGCCTTTACTGAGAAGGGGCATGATCGGACTGTATATCAAGCAGCCAATCAATAAACAGCAGTACTCATGAACAAGCACAAACTCACAGCAGGAAAGCTAGGGATTGTGGGGATTTTAGTTTTGTGAGGGAAGATCAGGAGCCATGATACTCTCAGTGTGCTGCAGGCTCACACAGGAGCTAGACAAATGAATTACAAGGCAAATTGAAGCTCTGGTTATATGTATAGGTATGGGTTCTGATTCGGTCACAGCTTGCATCCGTAATGCAGTTTTTAAAAAATTAAGTTACTTTACCGGAATACCCCTTTAAGCCACCGTGACATACTGGTATGTCACAATAGTGCAGGGGATGTATGGAGTGGGCCTCTGCAGCGGGCTCGCTCCATAAACAACAGGTGCCGGCTGTATCATATAGTTGGCATCTTCCTGAACTCACACGGAGCAGCGATTGTGATGCCCCCGTCATTTAACCTCTCAGGTGCCACGATCAATGCTGATAGTGGCACCTGTGAGTGAAGGCAGAGGGATGTGGCTCCCTTTACCTTCCAATCAGAGCCCCCGCAGTGAAATTACAGAGCTCCAATCGGTTGCCATAGCAACTTGGACGCTGCTGAAGCGATCCAGGCCTGCCATGGCTTTCTCCATACTGAGCTATGCACGAGGCAAATCTCACAATGGAGACTGTAGAAATCCTATTCACCCTAGAACTCTATTAGGGT
Source organism: Rhinella marina (assembly GCA_900303285.1). NCBI lineage: Eukaryota > Metazoa > Chordata > Amphibia > Anura > Bufonidae > Rhinella > Rhinella marina. Next base: position 13,387 of record ONZH01010614.1, read on the forward strand.
GAATAGGAGAAGGGAATCAAAAGATCCTAGGTTCAGGCCTTCTAGAGGAACTAACAGTTAAAAAAAAATAAAAAGTGAAAAAGTTTTAATTTAAAAAAAAAAAAACATTAAAATATTACGTCTAAATCAACCCCCTTTCCCAATTTTACATATAAAAACATATATACAATTAAAAAAAAACATATTAGGTATCGCCACGTTTGAAAATGTCTGATCTAATAAAATATTTTTAAAAGATTCCTGTCTGGTAAACTCCATAACAGAAAAAAATGAATGAAAAACACACAATTGTCATTTTTTAGTCACCTTTCCCCCCAAAAAAAATGAATAACAGTGATCAAAAAGTCATATGTACCGCAAAAATGGTAGCAATAAAAACTATATCTCATTACGTCAAAAAACAAGCCCGCATACAGCTCTGTAAACCAAAATATACAAAAGTTATGGCTGTCAGAATATGGTGATGCAAATAAAAGTTATATTTTTTTAAAGGTTTTTGTTTTTAAAAGTAGTAAGTTTGGTATCACTGGATTCGTATTGAGCTGCAGAATAATAATGTACCATGAAGGCTGATTCCACCAAAAAACCTTGGTGGAATTAAATTGGTAAAGTAAATGGTGCAGTTAAAAAATGCATCTTGTCACACAAAAAATAATCCATCATATGGCTATGTGAATGAAAAAATTAAAAAATTATCGTTATTGGAACATGGGGAGAAAAAACGAAAATGCATAACAAAAAATGGGCCTGGTACTTAAAGGGAATCTGTCATCTCCGAAACAACCCTTGAGCTAGAGTAAGCGGTGTATAGTGTAAGTGATGCTGAATCTGAATATGTAATTTTTATCTTCATACTCACTTCCATTCTGACGCTGTGCTCCCACAAACCAGCAGTAAAATGCATTGAGAGGACTCTTCTTTGAGTCCTCTCCATTCTGTGTGTGAGCTCTGGAGTCCAGTGAGTGCATTTTACTGCAGGTTTGTGGGAGCACAGCGTCAGAATGGAAGTGAGTATGAAGATAAAAATTACATAACCAGACTCTACGTCACTTACACTATACAACGCTTACTCTAGTTCAGGGGGGTGTTTCGGAGATGACAGGTTCCCTTTAAGGAGTTAAACCAGCATATACAAAGGCTAGCACACAAAATTATCTGTGAGGGTAATGAATTTAGGTCTAAATACATTTCCCTTTATTTCTGTGTTCACAAACACATTTCCAATCATTTTTTTTGGGTGGGGGGTTTGTTTATTCTGTCCGAACTAGCAGTATATATACGTGATTACTACACCAATACACAGGATAGCACACAAATGTATTTGGGAGTAATATTGGGAGTAATAACAAATTAAGGCCTAAATCAATTTCCCTTTACTCATAAGTTTTTAATATTACCTTTTTTTTTCCTTGGTGAGGGGGTCATTGGTTTGGGGAGGAATAAATGGGGGAGGGGTGGAAGGAAAGGAAGAGAGGGAAAAGTAGGTGTGAGGCGCCAAAGTAGATCACAGAAGTATGGAAGAACAAAAATAAGGGCTAAGAGGTAAGTGGGTAAGTGGTGAGAAGGCATCTCCTCAAACCAAAATATCAGTATGGTTTCTTTATGATACTTTTTTATGATGCCTCTTATAGAACCTATGATTTTATTTATATATCATTTTATGCACCCCAATTTTATATACAACTTTTACATATCAATATTGATCCCCAATAATGGTGATTGACGTATTTGCACGATACCTATATCACTCCCTTTATCTGTTTGTTTGACGCCCCCACTGTGCTCCAAGTAGGTCACTGGAGCAGTAGTGTATACCGTTTTTTCTTGTCCCATATCATTTCAGCAGTCCACCGGTGTGTACTGACATTTTGGTTTGGGGAGCTGCCTTCTCACCACTCACTGCACCTCTTAGCCATTATTTTCGTTCTTCCATCTTTCTGTGATCTACTTTGGCACCTCACACCTACTTTTCCCTCTCTTCCTTTTCTTTCCCCCACAATTTATCCCTCCCCTTCCGTTACCCCATTTTTCAACTAGTTTTTTTCATTTTATTCTTATATACCATCGGTATATATACCATATATACCATGGATCGGGACTTCCCCTCACCGGTCGGAGTACAAAAGGTGACTTAGGAGCACACATGTACTTGATGGAAGATATACCTACCCTGCTAACAAGAATTTTCTGTGAACTACAAAGACCGAATATCTCTGATGATTTAATGAAATTAAAATCCGGATTAAGAGACACTTGGTCATCTTCAATATCAATATCTTCAAAAGAGCCACCTTTTAAAAACCCAACATACTCTAACCATAAATTTAGGAATGATATACAAAATCTTCTGCACCATGAACTAGATTGTTTTTTCTTGATTTTTATTTGAAACTGGACATGATCCCAAGGGGTGTATGCATACCACTAAAAGCGAACTTCCCGGACAATACCCATTTTTCATCAGAATGGTATCAAATTACAAATGATTTTTCCTGACATTTCATGAAACTATTGATTACTAAATGAAAGTCAATATGCAGAACCTTGGCATCCCGGATAAGGTCTCACTTTAGCACTGGGAATGCTACACATCATACAACTCTTACTCAGAGTAGGATTTCCCTCCGGAAATCTGAATATTACACAGTGAGAAAGAAATATTCCAAACTACTATGTGTCATGTCTGTTTATAACACACATAGAGTACATAAATGGGAGAGAAAGAAGTCATCTGAACCCCCTCTGTTCAGACAATACCACCCTGTTCCATTATTCCTACCAGACCACGTACCAGATCTCATACACACTCTTATGCCTACAACCCAGTCATGATCAAAACAAAAGCATATCACAATACCAACCTTGACAATGCAATCACCCACGAACAAACCAGCACATTTACTTCCGGCCCATCTAATGTTCTTGAAATTTCAACTTCGGCCACACCAAACAATCCAGAAAACCCACCTCCTGTAGCCAAGGGGGATGAGGTCATCACACCCCTCCCCAAGTCCTTGTTAACAACAGAGACTCATCATAATATTTCTATTCATGACATCTCCACATACAGTGAGCCCATCTCCAGTCCAGAACCTTTTTAGCGTTACCTCTCAACCTTTCCGAAAACCCTCCATTAAATCAACTTTCTCCAACTCCGACTCCACCACAGCCTCTAATATCCAGCATCCAACTCCTCACACCATTACTATCCAAAAACCCAACAGTCCAGTCCAAAATTTCATTACCACTTCGCCCACAAGAAAAAATCACCCACTTCCGCAGTCCCGTTCAGAACCAACTAAAAAGAAAATGAGAACAAACATAGAAGACGAGGATGGAGAGGTGGAAAACAGCAATCACACAAACAAAAAAGCACGCCCACATACCCTCTAACTCCGAACAGTTCATCTGAACATCTTAGATCAAAGGGTATTTTTAATCTCTCTGATTATATAATTTAACAGGAGGAAGTAGAAGTACTTGGAAAGGACCTCTCTTTCTGCCCCAATAATAGCCCAGATCTATCTGAACTTTTTGTGGACTTGAACCAATACATGCATAAACTAACCCTGCAGTGACACTTTGGCACTAAGAGACATGATCTTCCTGTCTCCTCCATTGACATTTTAGAGGAAGATACCGATATCGACCTTTTAGTCGACTAACTATTTCATACACCCATTCACTCCTCCCTTAAACCGAAGTCCACTTTCTACCCTTTAAAAGTGCCCTGTCTGACCCAGGAAGAAGTACAGAGGCGTCTTAAAAAGATTAAAATAGACAAATCACCAGGACCTGATGGCATACACCCCCGTATCCTAAGAGAATTAAGTAATGTCATTGCCAGACCCTTATTTCTGATACTCTATGCTGACAGGGAGTGTTCCACAGGATTGGCGCATAGCAAATGTGGTGCCAATATTCAAAACGGGTCCAAAAACAGAGCCTGGAAACTATAGGCCGGTAAGTTTAACAACTGTCGTGGGTAAACTGTTTGAGGGTTTTCTAAGAGATGCTATCTTGGTGTACCTCAATGAAAATAAGCAAATAACTCCATATCAGCATGGCTTCATGAGGGATCGGACATGTCAAACCAATTTAATCAGTTTCTATGGGGAGGTAAGTTCTAGACTGGACCGCGGCGAATCAATGGATGTCGTATATCTGGACTGCTCTAAAGCATTTGACACGGTATCACATAAAAGGTTAGAATATAAAATGAGAATGCTTGGCCTGGGAGAAAATGTCTGTATGTGGGTAAGTAACTGGCTCAGTGATAGAAAACAGAGGGTCGTTATTAATGGTACATACTCAGATTGGGTCACTGTAACTAGTGGGATACCACATGAGTCAGTATTGAGCCCTATTCTCTTCAATATATTTATTAATGATCTTGTAGAAGGCTTGCACAGTAAAATATCAATGTTTGCAGAAGACACTGAACTGTGTAAAGTAATTAACACAGAAGAGGACAGTACACTGCTACAGATGGATCTGGATAGACTGGAGGCTTGGGCAGAGAAGTGGCAGATGAGGTTTAACACTGACAAATGTAAGGTTATGCATATGGGAAGGAATAATTACTATGTTACAATGGTAAATGCAATTGACAATATATGGCTAAACCCTCACACTGATATTAAAATGAGACCTTCGCCAATATATTCTTATATCAAGAACATACCGGAGCCCGCGCACCCCGTCAAGGTATCTTAAAGTGGCACGGGACCTAACGCTAACCCTACTATGCCGTATGGGCAATTTCAGATAGGGGGATGAAGTCCGACACACAGCGACCAACTCCTAATTGCCTCCAGCGTGAGATCACACATACAATGGGAGGAGGCTTCGAGTCCCACTTATCCCTGACTCATGTGACGCAGGCTGCACAGGTGCACCTGAATGTTACCCATAGATCAGAATCAAGGCACATTCAAACCTGGAGTTGCCACACCTCCAGGTGTAAATGTACAAACAAAATGGCAGAGAATGCTCAAAACCCCATATACTGTTGCGCATTTCTAACCAAGGGAGCAAATCCTGCACATGTGATCCGTTGCTAACAGCAATCTCCAGCAAAAATGCATACAATGGAGGGTGTCTACAGCGGACCACATGTACCACAAAGACAGGATAGCCAAATACAGGACAGCCAAATGTGCGGATGTGACTAACTATATAAAATAGCAATTCACGGAAAATGGTGCACTACAATGGTAAATGCAATTAACAATATATGGCTAAACCCCGTCAAGGTATCTCAAAGTGGCACGGAACCTAACGCTAACCCTACTATGCCATATGGGCAATTTCAGATAGGGGCATGAAGTCTCATTTTAATATCAGTGATATTGAGAGTTTTAGATAAAGGTTACCCAGTGGGCCTCATCATTGACTCAATTAAAAAAATAGAGAAGGAGACCCAACTGAACTGCATGTTAACCAAATATAACACTGAGAGAAGTACAAATCTCTCACCACAGACCCATGGGAACAATAAATATACCTATAACTTCATCACCCATTACAAATCAGCTCACAACAAGATCAAACAAATATTAAACCAGCACTGACCATTACTTCGCAAAGACCCTATATTAGGTGCTTTAGTTCCCACAGCTCCACATACCTGTATGACTTTTTGTAGAGCAAAAACCCTGAAACAAATTCTAGCACCCTCATGCCCCAAACTCGACAAGGTTACCTCTCTTACTTGAGATCCAGACCCGGCTGTGAATCAACATAAGCCTATGGGATTCTACAAATGTGGACACAGAATGTGTAAATGCTGCCTAACGATAACTGACAATGTGAAAGTAGTAACTATCGATACGTCTGATGAGAAGATTCCTCTCCTCAGCCACATGGACTGTAGCACCACGGATGTGGTATACATGCTTGAATGCCCCTGTGGACTCCAATATATCGGATGTACCACTAAAACTTTTAGAGATCGGCTTAACTCACACCGTTCGAAAATAAACGAAAAATATGTTAAACATAGTGTTTCTTGACACTTCGTGCAAGCACACCCTGGTGATGCCTCCTTTTTACGTCGGACCCCGATTGAATGGGGCCTTAAATCCTTCCTACATCTATGTAGAAAAGAGATGTACTGGATTTTTCGTTTTAACTCTTTAATTCCCTTTGGTCTTAACGAGGCATTAGAATATAACAACTACTGAATTCATTGATTAAATTCATTTAATTCATTCAGTTGATTATATTTCCATCTGGGTGTTTTTTTTAAATATATTTTATCATTTTGATAATTAATGAATGAATTATGACAACAATCTACTCTTCATGTCAATAGTATCTCTATGTTATCTTTTTTTATTTTTTTATTTTGATAATGTATTCTAGAGATATTGATTCGGAGCATCTCCATAATGCCCTGCACTCCCCTATGCAGCCCAGGACTGGCGCCTCTGATGTGTTTGTGTGCGTTCCAGGCTAGAACGCACCAGTCCATTTCTTCCTCTTGGCGTGGGTCCTGTGTGCGTTCCATGCTGGAACGCATCGACCTACCTCCTCCGATGCGGCCGCTATCAGTCTGATACCAAGCGCAACAATCATCTAGGATATTTTTTAACCAAACACTGGGCGATTCTAATATGCTCGAAATACGATATCCCTCATGCGTTCTACAGTGGAACACATGGGGATTAACTTCCGCATCCAGTACTTGCTACTTTACTTTAATATAATTTCTATGCCTAACTTACTTATCACCCTGTGGCAATCAACCTCACCCTTTATAAAAATTGAAGACAGCTTTATGTAAACAACAAGGAATACGTTAATCTGTGATTTATTATGATTCAATGTCACTTTGACCTGACCAGAACCCGGAAGTGATGTAATCATACTTTGACCTGATCAGAACCCAGAAGTGATGTCACCACACTTCCTGTCAGCTGACTAATTGATTTTCTGCCATGTGCTTCTCTCTCTCTTTCTATATATATATATATGCTGTTGTATGTGTATTTTACGCATGCTCTTGATAAAGGGGTACTTTCCCGAACTGTGTCAAGCTTATTTTACCTATTAAAGACTTATGACATACTGTGGAGCCCCGGTGTCATCTTTGGGGGACACAGAAGACACACTTACTATTTACAGGCGACCTCGGCGGGGGAGGCTCAAGTATAGGTATCTTGAGTTTATCCTATACTTCCCTCCCTGTAAGTCCTTTAACTTTGCAGTTACAATCAATGATCCTAACCATCATGATTTGTGATTATGGTGTATTTTTTATGATACCTCTTATAGAACCTATGAATTTACTTATATATCATTTTATGCACCCCAATTTTATATACAGCTCTTGCATATCAATATTGATCCCCAATAACGGTGTATTGATGTATTTGCACAATACCTATACCACTCCCTTTATCTATTTGTTTGGCGCTCCCACGGTGCTCCCAGTAAGTCACTGGAGCAGTACTGTATACCGTTTTTTCTTGTCCTATGTCTTTGTAAAGGTGCAACATTATAGTAGATTGTAGATTGCATGGCTCACTCGCAGAAGGTTGACGTGGAGGTGACTTCAAGTCCAATACCGTACCGTGGAGCCAGGGGTCACAACATTCCTCCTGCTCCTCCTCCTTGCAGCCCCAAAGAAGGATTTCAGTGAAGTTCTCTCAGTCTTCACTGCCCATTCTTAGAGGGGTGCCTTCCTTTTTCCTAAGAAGTGGCAAGAAAACCCCACCATGCCCTATGGCAGATAGTCAAGAGTGTCTCCCTATTGACGACTTGTGTGAGCATTTGTACTGCCCGGTGGAGGCAGCAGACCCAAGGCATAGCCGGTAATGGCTTTGGGGGCAACAACAGTGGTAGTCAGGACAGAGCAGAGGAGGGGGGCCAAAGAACCCACCATGATATCCCACAGTCTGATAGAGGCGAAAGGGAGAGTGAGAACTCCGATAATGATTGTGTGCTGGACAGGACCTGGGAGCCAGATCAGAGTGCCGAGGATGAGGCAACGTCAGAGGAGAAGGGCTATGGCGGCAGCAATAAAGAGCAGAGGCCACATACCTCCCAAAGGCCACATCTGCTTCAGGATCTGGTGATGCTGCTGACGCTGTTGGTTGGTTAAGGTAAGTCAGGTCACACTCTTGTAAACATTAAGTGGGTAACAGGAGACGGTTCCCAGGCCGAGTGAACTGAAATATGACAAAACTCCTGTACACCAAAGATTGCTTCAAATAATCCTATTTTTTCACATGCGGGTTCAAATACAGCATTCCTTTATATTAAACGTTTTCGGCAGTAGCCGTCATCAAATTGCTGTAAGTAACATGTGGACGGAAATAAAATGAACAATGAAGGAATGTGCAATCACAACATACATAGCGTGATAAAGTATTATACAAATAGTCAAATATGAAAAAGGTACAGCTGTACAAAAGTAAAGCAACTATAACCAGGTGAGTACAACCAGGAGGTTTCTTGTGGTTGCTAATGGCATCAGTATTCTTTTAATAAACAATATATTGATGCTTATTCCCACAGGGCTATTGCCCATATACATTTGCGCTCAACAGGGCCACAGCGCCCCGTCACGAGACATCCCTACCCCGTGGCAGGCTTCATTTCTATGCTCTCTCAGCGGCTCATTCAGGTGAGGGGCTTCAATAGGCAATGCATTTTGCTCTATTTTACATCTCTGCCTCTCTCCCACTATATGCCATACTTTAGCCCCCCACTCCATTGGTCTAGTTCTGTATCGACCTGTATGCTGTGTCTCCTTCTCACAATCCTGATATGTTTCCCTTAACCCAGGGACTATTTGTAAATACAGATTTCTAGCAACGCCTAGCCCTAATATTCCTGGAGATGCTGGGTGATAAGCGTCGATAAGCATCAATATATTCTTTATTAAAAGAATACTGTTGCCATTAGCAACCACAGGAAGCCTCCTGGTTGTACTCACCTGGTTATAGTTGGTTGGTTAGGCCTAAAATGTGCCAAGCTAAGCTGAGCATGGCTGCCTCGTCCTCTGCAGAAAGAGTATCTCCCATCTGGCATTTGTTTCTCCATGCTACCGGAAATAAAAAGCATTGTCTTGTGCAAGCTGTGCACGAGCAAAATAAAACAGGCAGGTAAACACAAATGTAGGCACCAAAGCTCTATTGAACCACATTAAACAGCATCACCCCATCCCATGGGCAAACAGAGATGGCAGTCAGCCACCACAGCAGGAGTTTTCTCCTTCTCCCAGTCCACCTTGTGGCAGGCAAACTGCATTCATAAACAGTGTCTTACACATCGTCATCATCTCTTTAAACGTTTCCCGTTCAGATTCCTCCTCCCCTGCTCCATCGTCAACCTTCAATAATGGAACACAGAAGACAACTGTACGTGCACAACAATCCAAAGCACAAGCTTAATTCCAACTTGACCAAGTTGCTGGCGGTGCAGTTACTACCGTACCATTTACACAGCAAAAGGTGCCTAAAGCTCATATCACAAACCAAGTAAATAAACCAAAGGTAAGCTAGAAATAAAATTAAAAAATCTTTATTGAAAATCAGGTGAATCCACATGATTGTAGGAGAGAGAAAAAACAGATTAAAATAACCCAAAACAAGTGGGGGACACACTCACATGCAGACCAACAGATTGGACAGTAGATATAACAGAGTTAAATAGCACAAATATGAGATCCAAGTGGAATCAGCCCAACTATCAAAGACACACAAGTGTACATGGGCTTCATAGAGAACTGTGCATCAACTCTGGCAAAAGTAAAACACCAATACAGGCAACTGAAAAAAGTGTTACAAACATCCAACGTCTGCATGGAGGTCACCCAAGGTGTTTCGCCAAATGCTTCGTCAGGGAAGAGTAAGTAAAGAGGAAATGACCACATCATCCTACGTATACATACCTGTGCGGCACCAGAAGACCCAATCGGAAATACCGAAACTGGTCACAATATCATCGCATCATGGGCATCAGTAAAAATCCAAGATGGCCCCACAAATATCACGATAGTAGGAGAGCCAATAGAAGGATCAGAATACCCTGATTTTAATATAATCATGTTTTCATATTTTTCAATAAAGATTTTTTTAATTTTATTTCTAGCTTATCTTTGGTTTATTTACTTGGTTTGTGATATGAGCTTTAGGCACCTTTTGCTGTGTAGGTTGGGATTAAGATATACCGTACCATTTAGCCAAGTCTGCTGTTTTTAGGGAACTAATGGTGTGCGCTCAGCCTCGCTGACAGATTCCTAGCGGTCATTATTTCACCCAAAATGCCATCCCTGCCTTGTATTTTCATGTGGCAGACAATGTGGGCTGCTTCCTGTGATTCTCACTTATGCAGAAAGTTTCACGCCATGGTGGAGCAGCTCTTACAGGCAAGGACAGTATGTCTTTGATGACCCACTGGGTATATTTTTTTCCCGGCAGCAACGAGACAGCTCCCTGGCAACGAGGCTAGGTCCTTTTGACTTTCCCCCACGAGTTTGTCAGCCTGGCACACCAGGCACTTATCCACCTCTTCCTCCATGGACATGTTCCGATCTCTAATGGCAGCTGGGCACAGGGTCTCTCGCTTACCTCTCCTTCCTATCACATGTGTCAGGTCAAGCGTTGCCACGCGGTATTGAAGTTGCTGATTGGCCTAGCAGAGAGTAACCACACTGGCGAGCAGTTGCTCAAGCACATCAAGCAGCCTCACTACAAGGGCAAAATGGGGGAATGTTTTCCTCTCGCAGTAAAGGAGGATAAATTAAGTTATTACCTGGAAACATTGTGTACGCAGCTCGCTGCAGCTTACAGCAAGAAGACAACTGCCGCCAGCTTGTCTGAAAGAAGGTCCCTCTCCACCGCCCGCTGACTTACCTCCCGCCACCACCAGCAGCAGAAGCCACAGCACAAGCAGCCATTTCAGTCTCCTCAACATGATGGAGAAGCTTTTCCAGGTGCAGCTTCAGGCTAAGGTCAGTCAGCAAGCTGATAGCTCCTGCTTCAATGTTCAAACCTACCTAAACTCTGACCAGTTTCTGGTGCATACCCTGTTCCCTGACCCGAGTGGCCCAAACTGGCACAACATGCTCTCGTTCTTATTTTTTGCCCAGCCTCCAGCGTCATCTTGGAGAGGGTTTTCAGTGCCATGGTGTTGGGGGAAGGGCAAGGGTTGTGTACACCCAAATGGACCAAGTTGTCCTATGCTGGTGCCCAAAACATTACTTTTGTCAAATTGCACCTAGCCTGGATTCAGGAGGATTTTCACCCTCCACCCGCTGATTCCAATGACTAGATCTATCCTTCGAAGTTCACCCAACTTTTTCCTCAGTGGTTCTTCCCACTTCGAAAAACGCATCTGGTGTTCCATATCAAGCAGCACATACACAGCGGTTATATAACTGACATTAGGACAAAAGCTTGGTTTGACAATTGTAGCAGGAATATAAAGTTGCTATGCTCCAGTGACCAGCATCACGCTACTCAATATCCCTTCAGACAGGGGTGTAGTTAAAGGCTCATGGGCCCTGGTGCAAGAGTTCAGCTTGGGCCCCCCTTCCCTCAGTGCTTTGTGGCCAGGGGCACGTTAGCACTTACATTTCATGCTGTCTGAGGCAAAAGTTGAAATGGCAACTCCTCTATGCCAAATTTTCAGGTGTAGCAGCAGTGGCACCCACAATAGAGCATCTCCGCCAGCTATATATACAACAGGGCAGAGATGTCCGTGGTACTACAAACATGCGGAGTGTGACCGCCAGCTAGGAAGAGACATAACAACAGAGGCTGGAAAGTTACCTGGCAATGGGATACCAGCAGCACAACCCGAGGAGAACACACTTGCTGGCTGCTTTAGAGATCAGGTAGAGATGCCAGAAGTGCTGCCTGCTTGCAGAGCATGCCCACTAAGCCAGTTAAGAACATCACAAATCCTGTAAAATGTCTTTAAGCTATGCATTCACTAACACAGGTATAAGAATGCAATTTTTTAAGTAAAATCTCTCTGAACTTTACACGATAGCACGGATGAAACACATTTCATTGCAAAAATTGCATTCTGTGAAGTACATGGTCTGATTCACTAACACTGGTATAACAAATCAATTTTTGTGTGGGGGGGAAATTACTATGTGAAGGCAGTGTGATGGGAAATTACTATGTGGGGGCAAATTATTATGGGAGGGATTACTATGTGGGGGCAGTGTGGAGGAAATTACTATGTGAGGGCAGCGTGAATGGAAATTACTATGTGTGGGCTGTGTGGGGGCAAATGAGTATGGGAGGGATTACTATGTGGGGACAGTGTGATGGAAATTACTATGTGGGAGCAGTGTGGGGGAAATTACTGTTTGGGGGCAAAGTACTATATGGGGCGGTGTTGGGTAATTATTGTGTGGGGAGCATTTACTATGGGGGGATTACTATGTGGGGGCAATGCGGGGGCAAATTACTATATGGGGGAATTACATGTGGGACGGTGTGGGGGAAATTACAGTGTGGAGGCAATTTACAATGGGGGATTACTATGTGGGGGCACTGTGGGGAAAGTTACTATTTGGAGGAAATTACTGTGTGGAGGCAAATTACTATATGGGGGCAGGGTGGGGGCGTTGCTATTGGGGAGGCACTGTAGAGGCATTTCTATTACAGGGGCATATTAGGGGACATTATATTTGAGGGCACTATACATCGATTATTACCTGGAGCACAATATAGGGTGTTATTATTATTGCCAGGGGAACTCTGTACATTATAACTGCTGTGGATGCTATAGGGACATTTGGGGTAATTTATCAAACTGGTGTAAAGTAGAATTGGCTTAGTTGCCCATAGCAACCAATCAGATTCCACCTCTCATTTTTGACAGCTCCTTTGGAAATCCAGATCTACTTTACACCAGTTTGATTAATGACCCCAATTATGTCTACTGGGGTCACTATTATTTCAGCAGTATAGTACCTGGGGCATTAGGAAGCACAATGGGCACAGTATTGGGAGTGGAAGTAGGATGACACTGTCAGGACACCAGGTTGGGGAGGTTGATGGAAAAATTGAGAACTCAAACATGTCTGTGTAACAAACTCTGTAGAGACGAGTTGTGGCTGAAAGAATTTGTCAGGGCAGTCTGGGTCAAATAAAGGAGAAGAGGAAAGAGAAGGCCTACGTGACATGGGATGTCACTGGATGTAAGTGGTATGCGGTGCTGTATTCTTCTCCTCCAAGTCTTTTTTATTATAATGATATGTATTTTCAATTTGGTGCCTAAAAATTTAATTTGGCTCCTGAATTTTTCAGTTTAGGAGCCAATTTGGGGTATTTTTTTTTAGTCTAGAGCACTGTGTGCTGCTGTGTCCTGGATGAGTGGGATGTCATATGGCCTAGGAGGAGACTGTGGTGCTCACAAAACACTGCAGCCTCTTCATACAAAAAAAAACTAAATTAAAATGGAGGGAGGGGCCCAAGTTTCATTGAGATGATCCCTAACTGTCTCATATTTTCGGTGGACCATGCGCTTCATGGAGGCAATGTAAGATATCAACTTCCCCCTAAGTACTACTTTGGCCCAAAAAAGGGATGGACCTTCCTTGTTATCTGTTTAATACTCCAACCACCAGCCTCTAAGTAGATTGCAGAAGGCCTCATCTTCTGCCAAATATGCAGTAAAGCGCCATAAAATGATGCCCTAGAACCCTATTTGCCAGTGAAATATGTATGAAAACATAGTCGATTCGTGACCAACTAGCATGAGCATGTGAGAAATGTGTGAATTCCCTGTCACTTGGATGAGATATGCGCCATGCATCCTGCAAATGGGAGGTACAGTAGCTAGCAGTGAAGGCAAGCGTATACCACTGGAACTGACTGGCATGTGAGCATTAGAGGGACTATTCTTGTCCTCCACCTGGGACATGACTGAGTGCATATCACCCCAACTATCTTGTGCTGCACATTATCAGTGAGGAGTCTAGCCTCAAAAGAACAAAAAAAGGCTGCACTGTCACCATTAGGGACATAAATGTTATATACCCTCCATCTCTCTCCTTTGTGTTGGAACCTGATACGTGTCCACCTTCAGCAGACACGGCTGTGATCGAGAAAGAGAAGTTTTTGTGAATTATCATAATAGTCCCCCCTTTATGATTCTGTGCAGATGTCCCAAATACTTGCCCTACCCAGTGTCTGTCCAGGCGGTGAAAGTCCCCTGAAGAAAGATGAGTTTTCTGAAGTAGCGCCACGTCTGGTTGATGTCTCTTTAGGGGCCTAAGTACCATAGATCTCTTAGCCAGTGATCGTAGACCTTTTTACATTCCCAAACACTATTTTCATGTTGTTAAGCAAGAGAAAGGTACATAGGCATTACTATTGAAAATAGAGCAGCATAACACACAATGCGTTCAATAGCCCTGGATATCCATATTTCTGGTGCTGGGGAAAATTAAAGCTAAGGAGGTATCCCTGACAAAGATCACCTCTCCCCCCTGCGTTCCTATACTCTGAGTTGAGATAGTCTCCTGGCATACCTCTATAGCGCCCCTGGAAAGAAAATTCACATATGTCAGATATAAACCAGAAAAAAATAATTAACAAAAGCATATAAACACTCCAACACGAGTTCTAAGATCATATATAACATAAGCAATTAACCACCAAATTTGGCTATAGGTCTTCTCTATTTTCTGAGGAAAAGAGGACGTCCCCCCCCTTCCCAGTTCCTAAAGCTCCTATGCAGTTTAGAGTCAGCAATTTCTATTCTAGTAGTTCAGCCATCAACAGAATTGACGGAGTTACAATGACTATTCTTGTCTTGAGCCTTTGGCGAGGTACTCAGTGAGGATCTTGGCAATGTCTGAGGTACTTTAGGACTTCTGGTGTGCTTTGGGAGTCTACAGAGGCTGAGAGAGGGGAGCAAGGTTTCTTTGGTACAGGTGAAGAGGGTCTGTCCATAGGTAAGTAGCGTGAAAAAGCCTGCATGGCTGCCTCAGGTAAAGTGAAGGACCAAACAGCACCATCTGGGAGGAACACTCTAAGTGTCGCCGGGGAGACCAGTTGAAACCTGAGCTTGTTCCGAATTAAAGTGTTACACAGCATACTAAACTTGTGCCATTTTTGTGCCACATCCACTGAAAAGTCCTCAAAAACTAGTATCTTTGCCCCTCTAAATTCCAGGGGGGTGGTCGGTGTCAGAAGTATATCTTGCTTATCAATATAGTCCAGAAAGCGCATGATGACTTTTGCCTTGGGACTCCCCTCTGACTTCGTCTATCCCATGCTCCGCCACCAACATCCCCATTTGTGTTCTCCTGCTTGCTGCCCTGCCTTCCACCTCGCTGAAACGATGCTTAGCTTTATTCAGATGGGCCGTGTGTTGAGAGACCTCAGTCTGTAGGCAGGAAAGCAATGTCTGTATTATGGTTCCAGCCAGGGCCGCTTCTGCCATGAGGCGAGATGAGGATCTCGCCTCAGGCGGCAGTTTTATGTATTTCTGAGGGGCGGCATTCACACAGCAGTTAAACACTGCTGGTGGATGCGCTGCGCTCCCCATCAGCTTCTTGTGCCCCCTCAGACCTCAGATCAGCCCACCCAGCCACTTAAAAAAAACATACTTACCTGTCCTGCGCTGCCGCTGCCCTCAGGTTCCTCGCTCCACTGTCTTCCCTTCCGGCGCGCACTATGACCTGACGCAGCGTCAGGTCATAGTGCATGCCAGAAGGGAAGACAGTGGAGCGAGGGAGCTGAGGGCAGCGGCAGCGCAGGACAGGTAAGTATGTGTTTTTTAAGTGGCTGGGTGGGCTGGTCTGAGGGGGGCACAAGGCACAAGACGCTGATCTGAGGTCTGATGGGGCACAAGACGCTGATCTGAGGTCTGATGGGGGCACCAGACGCTGATCTGAGGTCTGATGGGGGCACATTGTGTTGATCTGAGGTCTGATGGGGGCACATTGTGTTGATCTGAGGTCTGATGGGGGCACAAGACGCTGATCTGAGGTCTGATGGGGCACAAAACGCTGATCTGAGGTCTGATGGGGGCACAAGACACTAATCTGAGGTCTGATGGGGGAACAAGACGCTGATCTGAGGTCTGATGGGGCACAAGACGCTTATCTGAGGTCTGATGGGGGCACAAGACGCTGATCTGAGGTCTGATGGGACACAAGACGCTGATCTGAGGTCTGATGGGGGTACAATACACTGATCTGAGGTCTGATGGGGCACAATACGCTGATCTGAGGTCTGATGGGGGCACAAGATGCTGATCTGAGGTCTGATGGGGCACATTGTGTTGATCTGAGGTCTGATGGGGGCACAAGACGCTGATCTGAGGTCTGATGGGGGCACAAGACACTGATCTGAGGTCTGATGGGGGCACAAGATGCTGATCTGAGGTCTGATGGGGGCACAAGACGCTGATCTGAGGTCTGATGGGGGCACAAGACGCTGATCTGAGGTCTGATGGGGGCACAAGACACTCATCTGAGGTCTGATGGGGGCACAAGACACTGATCTGAGGTCTGATGGGGGCACAAGACACTGATCTGAGGTCTGATGGGGGCACAAGATGCTGATCTGAGGTCTGATGGGGGCACAAGATGCTGATCTGAGGTCTGATGGGGGCACAAGATGCTGATCTGAGGTCTGATGGGGGCACAAGATGCTGATCTGAGGTCTGATGGGGCACAAGACGCTGATCTGAGGTCTGATGGGGGCACAAGACGCTGATCTGAGGTCTGATGGGGGCACAATACGCTGATCGGAGGTCTGATGGGGGCACAAGACACTGATCTGAGGTCTGATGGGGGCACAAGATGCTGATCTGAGGTCTGATGGCACAAGACGCTTATCTGAGGTCTGATGGGGGCACAAGACGCTGATCTGAGGTCTGATGGGGGCACAAGACGCTGATCTGAGGTCTGATGGGGGCACAAGACACTGATCTGAGGTCTGATGGGGGCATAAGACGCTGATCTGAGGTCTGATGGGGGCACAAGACGCTGATCTGAGGTCTGATGGGGGCACAAGATACTGATCTGAGGTCTGATGGGGGCACAAGACACTGATCTGAGGTCTGATGGGGGCACAAGATGCTGATCTGAGGTCTGATGGGGCACAAGACACTGATCTGAGGTCTGATGGGGGCACAAGACGCTGATCTGAGGTCTGATGGGGGTACAATGTGTTGATCTGAGGTCTGATGGGGGCACAAGACGCTGATCTGAGGTCTGATGGGGGCACAAGACACTGATCTGAGGTCTGATGGGGGCACAATGACACTGATCTGAGGTCTGATGGGGGCACAAGACGCTGATCTGAGGTCTGATGGGGGCACAAGACACTGATCTGAGGTCTGATGGGGGCACAAGATGCTGATCTGAGGTCTGATGGGGCACAAGACGCTGATCTGAGGTCTGATGGGGGCACAAGATGCTGATCTGAGGTCTGATGGGGGCACAAGACACTCATCTGAGGTCTGATGGGGGCACAAGACCTGATCTGAGTCTGATGGGGGCACAAGACACTGATCTGAGGTCTGATGGGGGCACAAGATGCTGATCTGAGGTCTGATGGGGGCACAAGATGCTGATCTGAGGTCTGATGGGGGCACAAGATGCTGATCTGAGGTCTGATGGGGCACAAGACGCTGATCTGAGGTCTGATGGGGGCACAAGACGCTGATCTGAGGTCTGATGGGGGCACAATACGCTGATCTGAGGTCTGATGGGGGCACAAGACACTGATCTGAGGTCTGATGGGGGCACAAGATGCTGATCTGAGGTCTGATGGCACAAGACGCTTATCTGAGGTCTGATGGGGGCACAAGACGCTGATCTGAGGTCTGATGGGGGCACAAGACGCTGATCTGAGGTCTGATGGGGGCACAAGACACTGATCTGAGGTCTGATGGGGGCATAAGACGCTGATCTGAGGTCTGATGGGGGCACAAGACACTGATCTGAGGTCTGATGGGGGCACAAGATACTGATCTGAGGTCTGATGGGGGCACAAGATGCTGATCTGAGGTCTGATGGGGGTACAATGTGTTGATCTGAGGTCTGATGGGGGCACATAAGACGCTGATCTGAGGTCTGATGGGGCACAAGACGCTGATCTGAGGTCTGATGGGGGCACAAGACGCTGATCTGAGGTCTGATGGGGGCTCAAGATGCTTATCTGAGGTCTGATGGGGGCACAAGACGCTGATCTGAGGTCTGATGGGGACACAAGACGCTGATCTGAGGTCTGATGGGGGCAAGGGAAGGGGGCGCCATTTCATTTTTCGCCTCAGGCAGCAGAAAAGCTAGAAGCGGCCCTGGTTCCAGCGACTTTTGAATGTCTGGAGCTAGATGTCTTGTCACTTCAATGGGTAGTTGTTGGTAGTCACCCAAGTCCCCCAGATCAAGCACTCCTTGTGGAATTAGATCTCCTGCAGCCGGAGAGGTCGGGTCCATTTGAGAAGAGCATCGGGTTGAGGTCTCTGTGAGATCCGGCATCATTTTGCGAGCAAAGTGAGGCTCACTAATAGTTTCACTCAGGGTCTGTTTTGGGGCGTTACAGTGGAGGTACCGCTCCATATTTTGGAGAAAGGGTACTAGGGCTGGTTCCAGGGTCTCTGGGTGCTCAAAGCTGCTGGTGGTTAGTGGGATATATGTGCTGGTGAGAGCCTTGGGAGCAGGAGAGACGCCGCATATGCCTCAGCGCTGGAACCGGAAGTCAAGAGGTCATAAACACTTACTTAAGCCACATTCTTATCAGTAAGATAAGAACTGAGCTATAATGAGTGTTTAAGAGGTTAGAGAGCAGAGATAAGGAGCCTGTCAGCTCCTGGTCTGACATAAATGACAGAAAATCCAAAAGGTGCTACTGGAGCATCTCAGCTCTGTACAGAAAAAAAGGAAGCCCCCTAGATCTCACAGGCAGGAAGCTGTAAGTGTATTACTCTGGTAAGAGTAGTGTAATGCATTGTGCTGGGGATCAGACCCCCAAAAGTTGAAGTCCCAGAAAAAGCCATTTTTTGGTCACCTTGCCTCACAAAAAGTGTAATACCAAGCGATCAAAAAGACGTATTAACCCCAAAATGGTACCAATCAAAATGTCATTTCGTCCTGCAAAAAATGAGACCCTACCTAAGACAATCGCCCAAAAAAATAAAAAAAATGGCTCTCAGAAAATGGCAACACAAAAAAAAGATTTTATTCTGTTCAAAAATGCATCTAATGTGTAAAACTTAACAAAAATAAAAATGTTAGACATATTGGGTATCACCGCGTCCGTAACAACCTGCTCCATAAAAATATTACATTAGATGGCCTCCCAGGTGAATGCTGTAAAAAAAAAAAATTAAAAAAACCTTAGCAAAACAGCCATTTTTTTCCTCATGCCTCACAAAAAGTGTAATAGCAGGCGATCAAAGAGGCGTATTTACCCCAAAATTGTACCAACCAAACCATCATCTCATCCTGCAAAACATTAAACCCTACCTAAGACAATCGCCCAAAAAATAAAAAAATATGGCTCTCAGAAAATGGCAACACAAAAAAATATTTTATTCTGTTCAAAAATGCATCTAATGTGTAAAACTTAACAAAAATAAAAATGTTAGACATATTGGGTATCACCACGTCTGTAACAACCTGCTCTATAAAAATATTACATGAGATGGCCTCCCAGGTGAATGCTGTAAAAAATTTTTTAAAAAAGACTATGCCAAAACCATTTTTTCCCTCTTGCCTCACAAAAAGTGTAAAAGCAGGACCCCAAAATAGTGACAATCAAACCGTCACCTCATCCCGCAAAAAATGAGCCTCCACATAAGACAATAACTCAAAAAAATAAAAATCAATCGCTCCCGCAAACCAATCCATCAAAATCTGTGCTGCGAAATTCATATGGCGCTCCTTCTGTTTTGAGTCCTGCCATGTGCCCCCACAGCAGTTTACCACCACATATGGGGTGTTGCCGTATTCAGGAGAAAATGGGGAACAAATTATGGGGTGCTTTTCTCCTGTTACCCCTTGTGAAAATAAAAAATTTTGGCGCTAAAGCAACATTTTATTGGAAGAAATGAAACTTTTCATTTTCACAGCCAAGTGTTTCCAAATTCCATAAATCGCTTAGGGGGTCAAAGTGGTCAGTACCCCCCTTAATATATTCTTTGAAGGGTGTAGTTTCCAAAATGGGGTCACTTTTTGAGGGTTTCCACTGTAGGAGAAACCTTCTCCCTGGCTGTGACGCTCTCCGCTGCGATTGGACAGCGCTACAGCCAGGGAGAAGGAGACGCCCACTGAGAATCCCTGGCGTCTCCTCCTCCCTGTTCCGATGCTATGCATTTGCATAGCGCGCGCCAGAACTTTACCGGGGCGCAGCGGGCGAACGGAGCGCCGCCCAGGAAAACTAGTAAGCACACCTACATCCCCAATAGATGCCCTACAAAACGGTGTCCTTACTTAACAATGTCTGGACCCATGAAAGGTCCTCCTTAAGTAATAAATATCACTTTCTGTTTTAAAAGCAGAGAAATTAAAATTTTTAAAATTGAAAAATTGTGCGAATTTTAGGTAAATTTGGGATTTTTTCATAAATAAAGGTGAAATATATTGACTCAAATTTATGTCATGAAGTACAATGTGTCATGAGAAAACAATCTCAGAATGGCCTGGATAAGTAAAAGCGTTCGAAAGTTATTACCACATAAAGTGACACATGTCAGATTTGCAAAAATCGGCCTGGGATTTAAGGTGAAAAGTGGCTCGGTACTGAAAGGGTTAATAACGCAGGTAGAAAAATGTTATTATCACAGTATTGCTTTTACTGTAACTACCCATTATCTAGCAGCAATGTGCAACACATTAAGTAAAATAGGAATAATGCAGTGATACTGTATGCCTGATGTTAAATTAAAACAGTTTTTTAGAAGAAAAAAAATACACAATTCCTCAGCATTTGGAGCAGAATGTAAGCTATTGGAGTGCTAACAATAAGCCTATGAACTCTAGAATCATATTTAAAAAAAAAAAAAACTGGTTATATATACAGTGCCTTGCGAAAGTATTCGGCCCCCTGGAACTTTTCAACCTTTTGCCACATTTCAGGCTTCAAACAACAAGATATAACATTTGAAATTTTTGGTGAAGAATCAACAACAAGTGAATCACAATTGTGAAGTGGAACGAAATTTATTGGATCATTTAAACTTTTTTTGTAATAATAAAACTGAAAAGTGGGGCGTGCAAAATTATTCGGCCCCTTTACTTTCAGTTCAGAAAACTCACTCCAGAAGTTCATTGAGGATCTCTGAATGATCCAATGACTGAATGACTAAATGACTGATGAAGATAAATAGAATCCACCTGTGTGTAATCAAGTCTCCATATAAATGCACCTGCTCTGTGATGGTCTCAGGCAGAGGCGTAGCTACCGAGGGGGCGGGGGGGGGGGGCGACGGCTCCGGGCCCAGTGCCTCTGGGGGGCCCAGCAGGGATGGCCTTAGTACAATCAGGCGAATACAAGTGAGCGCTTCCATTATGGAAGCGCTCACTTGTATGTAGGGACCCCCATCAGACCTCAGATCAGCCCACCCAGCCACATAAGGTTAAAATAAAAACCTTTCTTGCACACAGCGTCAGGTCATAGTGTGCGCGGGCCAGGGAAGAGAGTAGAGCGCCGGACCGGAGGGCAGCCACAGCGCAGGACAGGTAAGAAAGGTTTTTATTTTAACCTTATGTGGCTGGGTGGGCTGATCTGAGGTCTGATGGGGGCACATTCTGCTGATCTGAGGTCTGATGGGGGCACATTCTGTTAATCTGAGGTCTGATGGGGGCAGAGTCTGCTGATCTGAGGTCTGATGAGGGCACATTAAGCTGATCTGAGGTCTTAATGGGGGCACATTCTATTGATCTGAGGTCTGATGAGGGCACAGTAGGCTGATCTGAGGTCTGATGGGGGCACATTAAGATGATCTGAGGTCTGATGGTGGCACATTCTGCTGATCTGAGGTCTGATGGGGGCACATTCTGATGATCTGAGGTCTGATGGGGGCACATTCTGCTGATCTGAGGTCTGATGGGGGCACATTCTGTTGATCTGAGGTTTGATGGGGCACAGTAGGCTGATCTGAGGTCTGATGGCGGCACAATTTGCTGATCTGAGGTCTGATGGCAGCACAATACGCTGATCTGAGGTCTGATGGGGCACAATACGCTGATCTGAGGTCTGACGGGGGCACAATACGCTGATCTGAGGTCTGACGGGGGCACAATATGCTGATCTGAGGTCTGATGGAGGCACATTAAGCTGATCTGAGGTCTGATGGGGGCAGGGGACTGTTAGTTTAGTGATGTAAAAACTGGGGACAGGTTTCCTTTAACATAGGAGTCCTATATTTTACTGCATTATGTGGTAGAGCATTTAGACTAGGGTATGTAGAAAGTCTATTGTACTGTACTTAACAGCATAGATGATCTAGCAGTTTATACAGTCATCTTTCTAATACAATATTATAACCACAACTAGTAGTATGTGCCTGTGAAGTTGGAAACCACTAAGTAGTATGTGCCTGTGAAGTTGGGAAGCCACTAAGTGGGGGGGGCCCACTCAAGTATGTTTGCCCCCCCCCCCCCCCGTGCTGAACCTCTAGCTACGCCTCTGGCTCAGGGTTCTGTATAAAGCACAGAGAGCATCATGAAGACCAAGGAACACACCAGGCAGGTCTGTGATACTGTTGTAGAGAAGTTTAAAGCCGGATTTGGATACCAAAAAAATTCCCAAGCTTTAAAACATCCCAAGGAGCACTGTGCGAGAGATCATATTGAAATGGAAGGAGTATCATACCACTGCAAATCTACCAAGACCTGGCTAAACTTTCATCTCAAACAAGGAGAAGACTGATCAGAGATGTAGCCAAGAGGCCCATGATCACTCTGGATGAACTGCAGAGATCTACAGCTGAGGTGGGAGAGTCTGTCCATAGGACAACAATCAGTCGAACACTTCACAAATCTGGCCTTTATGGAAGAGTGGCAAGAAGAAAGCCATTTCTCAAAGATATCCATAAAAAGTCTGGTTTACAGTTTGCCACAAGCCACCTGGGAGACACACCAAACATGTGGAAGAAGGTGCTCTGGTCAGATGAAACCAAAATCGAACTTTTTGGAAACAATGCAAAACGATATGTTGCGTAAAAGCAACACAGCTCATCACCCTGAACACACCATCCCCACTGTCAAACATGGTGGTGGCAGCATCATGGTTTGGGCCTGCTTTTCATCAGCAGGGACAGGGAAGATGGTTAAAATTGATGGGAAGGTGGATGGAACCAAATACAGGACCATTCTGGATGAAAACCTGTTGGAGTCTGCAAAAGACCTGAGACTAGGACGGAGATTTATCTTCCAACAAGACAATGATCCCAAACATAAAGCAAAATCTACAATGGAATGGTTCAAAAATAAACGTATCCAGGTCTTAGAATGGCCAAGTCAAAGTCCAGACCTGAATACAATTGAGAATATGTGGAAAGAGCTGAAAACTGCTGTTCACAAACGCTCTCCATCCAACCTCAAAGAGCTCAAGCTGTTTTGATATAATAATAATTTTGCACGCCCCACTTTTCAGTTTTATTATTACAAAAAAAGTTTAAATGATCCAATAAATTTCGTTCCACTTCACAATTGTGACCCACTTGTTGTTGATTCTTCACCAAAAATTTAATTGTTGTTGATTCTTCGCCAAAAGAGGGTGCTGATTCTAAACACCAATTCTAAAATCCTTAATGCATCCTCCCCTCCTCCTTGCCTGTAATTGTATTGATCAGTCAGCCCTTGGTCATTTATCAGTCTTCAAGGACACGTTTTGAGGTCCCAGGAAGTTTTTTTTGTTTCCCTAAAACTACAAAAAATCTAAGCACAATATATTAATAAACATGTCCAAAAGAGTGTTTACTGCCCAAGAGGCATATTCATTTCATGCCCGAGACACAGAATTATCTCATAGTGAGACTCTGTTTTACTTATCATCAGGGACGTTGCCAGGCTTAAACATTCGGGGCCTGGACCTCTGATGTTTTGTCCCAGGTCCCGCCTGCCAGATAGATACAATTGTATTGCCGTCCTCTGAACGGCAATACAATTGAATCTAAAGCACTGCAACGGATGAAGGACCTCTGGTGACATTACAGGTCATGTGACCAGTAAAACAGGCTTTGGTAAGAAGAACCTGTGATGATGTCACCATCATGTGACCAGTGCAGGAGAGGAAGGAGCTGAAGAGGAGAAGACCTGGGGAAAGAAGCTGTGGTGAGCTCTGCTACATGAGGAGAGGTAAGTGAAGGGAGAGGCAGAGCAATGCTGGGAATTGTAGTTATTTAACTGGGACTGTATGTTAGGGCTGAAGAGAGGGATGTTATTTATATGGAACTGTGTGTTGGAGGTGACTGAGGAGGTGGTCATGTTATTTACATGGGACTGTATGTTGATGGTGGCTATAGGAGGGAGTGATGTTCTTTACATGGGACTGTATGTTGGATGGGGCTGGGGTTGGGAGTGATGTTATTTACATGGGACCGTATGTTGAAGGCAGCTGTGGGAGGGTGTGATGTTGTTTACATGGGACTGAATGTTGACGGGGCAATGTTATTTACATAGGACTGTATGTTGAAGATGGCTGGTGGGGGGGAATGATGTTATTTACATGGGACTGAATGTTGAGGGGGTGATGTTTACATGGGATTGCATCCAATGATGAGGAGGAGATAACCCCTAGGAGATGCCTCAGGAGCAGCACAGTGGAAATCCTCAAGACAAATGACCCCCATATGGGCCCCCCAGATAAATATGAGCCTCAAATCCCTGAGTACACAGGTAGCTTGAGGATCATGTTTTATACAACAGGGCTCACTGAGATTAACTATTTCAAGCACTTTTTCATAAATGACTTGATTGACCTAACAGGGACCAAAACAGACCTGTATACATTGTAGTTCATGGATCAGCAACCTCCAGCACCCCAGCTGTTCTGAAACTACAAGTCCCAGAATCCTCCTTTCACTTCTTTGGGAGTTACAAGAATAGCCGAGTAAGTTTGCATGTTGGGAGTTGTAGT
Source organism: Rhinella marina (assembly GCA_900303285.1). NCBI lineage: Eukaryota > Metazoa > Chordata > Amphibia > Anura > Bufonidae > Rhinella > Rhinella marina. The sequence goes on from ONZH01010614.1 coordinate 38,463, forward strand.
TTCCCAGAAGCTGGAGTGCAGAAGGTTTCTGATCCCTGCTGTAGTTTATTAGTAACCCCATATCATTTCATGCCCAGCTCCACCGGTGGACCCCTGTAGACACAGTGGAGATGGGTGAAATCACTACCTCCCTGCTTTGATTCATTCTGATCAAGAAGGGTTTATTCCGGGTCGGAAAGCACCAGATAATGTAAGGAAGGTGCGTAATATTATACAGTGTGCTAATCTCAGCCTATCTCACTATTGGCCATGGACATCGAAAAGGCTTTTGATAGCCTCTCTTGGTCTTACCTGTACCAGGTTATGACTGCTATGGGTATATCGGGAGCCTTTTTACGTTCTATATAAATTCTTTATACAACTCCCACCGCATTCCTTAAATTGCCCACAAACTAGGTCATCAGATTGGTGGGGCCCCATTCCTGGCTCCCCCATCAATCAGCAGGGCCCCCACTTCTGTCTCCCCCATCGATCAGCTGAAAGAACAGAATGCCACGCTCATAAGAGCATTGTGTTTTCCTCACTCATTCACTCGCCATCGACATTGCAGAGGCAAGCAGGTGTAATTATCGCTCCGCTGTCCCATTGACTTCAGAGAGATGGCTCGCTCCTATTCAAGTGAATAGAATGGAGTCGTCCCATTCAATTCAAAGGGGCAATGGAGCTGTCATTACATCTACTCGTTACTGTGATGCCAATGGTGAGCAGGTCATACAGCTGATAGGCAGGGGGTCCGCCAACCTGATATTGATGCCTTATCCTGAGGATAGGTCATTAATATAGCAAAAAAAGGAGCATAAAGGAAGCAAGTAATTGTACCCCTGAAAATGTATCATTTGGGAAACCAGTGTGGTAAAATTGTTAACAATCCTGTGAAGAACACAGTTTTAAAAACATGTAAAACAAAAAATACCTACAAAAAAATTGAAAAAATAGGGGGTATCCCCAATAACATAGAATTAAAACATATTCCACTTAGAATGTGTCAATCTGTAGTATAAAAAAAACAGGGCAATGTGAGTAAGTAAGAGAGTAATACAGGACTAAATCACCAGAAGCCAGAAAACATAGTCATAGCCTGGAACCATGACAGTACCCCCGCTTCAGGAGAGGACACTGGACCCTCAATAGGAGCAGGTTTATCAGGTAGTACCTGGTGGAACTTTTGAACCAACTGATCAGCATAGACTTCATGAGCTGATACCCACGACCTCTCCTCAGGACCATAACTTTTGCCAACTTCATACTGCATCTCACCTTCTATTTCCACTGGACCAGGAGGTTCCCGTGAAATCAGGGGAGAGTGATGTATCTTTTTATAAAGACTTATGAAACATATTATGAATTATAAGTCAGATCATTTCAGGCGGAATGACACAGAGTTAATAATTTCAGCAATCTCACAAGGACCAATAAACCTTAAGACGAATGCATAATTTTGCACAAAAAGGGAGAAATATTTATAGAACTGTTAGGACAATTATTGATGGCCAGTTCAGGCTACATCAGATACGAAACCCAATCACTTTCATTGTAAGCTACATAACATCTGAAAACTATTCAATGGTTTGACTCAACCTTTCAGTCTTCCCGTTAGTCTCCGGGTGAAAGTCTGAAGATAATGAGAAAGTGACACCCAAATGATTACAAAATGATGTCACAAATTTGGACACAAATTGAACCCTCCTGTTGGACACAATATTTTGTAGAATGGCATGGATCTAGACAATATGATCTAAAAACACAAGGGAGCATAGAAGATTCTTGATGAAAATCAATGGAGATGTGTGACCAAGGCCTCTTGGGATAGGCAATGGACACAACTCTCCAGCAGGACGAGATCTTGATGCTTTGGACCTGGCACAGGTCACACAGGCCGAAACATATGTCTGAATGTCTGAATAGCCTTAGTTATAGTAGGCAACAAATAGGGTGTAGCAACCAGCCTCTTACTGCCCTCAATACCTGGGAGTCCACTCAGAACAGAATAATAAAGTTCAGAAAGTAAAGGGGTCCGAAACCCCCTCGGGATGAACAATTTACCTACAGGAATATACTTGGGTACCTAGTTCTGATTGGCGGATATCTCGGAGGCCATATCAGGAGAAAAAGGCTCAGAACTCGGGGCTTGTTTGGCACAGAAGCTTCTGGACAAGACACTTATGAGTGACAACAAAATCAAAACACATAAAAAAACACAGCCCAACATGTGAGAGATACATACCTTTTGGGAATAAAAGGTTTAAGAACAAGAGAAAAACAATGTGGATAAATAGAACTGTAAAGAAAGTAATAAATGACAAAAAGAAAGCATTTAAGTTCAAAAACAGGAGGGTAGTGAGGAAGCCTTGGAAAACTATAAGGAAAAAAATAGAATATGTAAAAGACAAATAAAAGCAGCCAAACTAGAGACCGAGAGATTAATTGCCAAAGAGAGTTAAGTTAACCCTAAAATGTTCCTCAATTACATAAATGGTAAAAAGTATAACTCTGAAGTTGTCGGCCCTTTACAGAATAATGAGGGGGGAGTTGCAGAAAGCGATGAGGAGAAAGCAAAGCTATTAAATATTTTTTTCTCAACTGTATTCACTGAGGAAAATAAACTGTCAGATGAAATGCAGAATGTAAAAGTAAATTCCCCAATCAAAGTGCCCTGTCTGACCCAGGAAGAAGTACAGCGGCATCTTAAAAAGATTAAAATAGACAAATCGCCAGGACCAGATGGCATACACCCCCCGTATCCTAAGAGAATTAAGTAATGTCATAGCCAGGCCCTTATTTCTGATATTTAAAGACTCTATACTGACAGGAACATTTCACAGGATTGGCGAATAGCAAATGTGATGCCAATATTCAAAAAGGGTCCAAAAACAGAGCCCGGAAACTATAGGCCGGTAACGTTTGTCATGGGTAAACTGTTTGAAGGTTTTATAAGATTTGCTATCTTGGAGTACCTTAAGGATAGGTCAAGTCAAACTAATTTAATCAGTTTCTATGAGGAGGCAAGTTCTAGACTTGAACGCAGTGAATCAATGGATGTCGTATATCTGGACTTCTCCAAAGCATTTGACACTGTACCACATAAAAGGTTAGTATATAAAATGAGAATGCTTGGACTGGGGGAAAATGTCTGTATGTGGGTAAGTAACTGGCTCCATGATAAAAAACAGAGGGTGGTTATTAACGGTACACACTCAGATTGGGTCACCGTTACTAGTGGGGTACCACAGGGATCATTATTGGGCCCTATTTTCTTCAATATATTTATTAATGATCTTGTAGAAGATTTGCACAGTAAAATATCATTTTTGCAGATGACACTAAACTAATCAACACAGAAGAGGACAGTACACTGCTACAGTTGGATCTGGATAGATTGGAGGCTTGGGCAGAGAAGTGGCAGATGAGGTTTAAGGCTACTTTCACACTAGCGGCAGGGGTGTCTGGCAGGCTGTTCTGGCTGGTGAACAGCCTGTCGGATCCGTGTTGCCACTAGTGCACGTCTGAGGCCAGAACTACGCTCTGTCCATATTCACTATAATGGGGACAGGCTTGAGTTCCTGCCGCAGCACGGCAAACATGCCAAGAGGTGGCCGAACTAAAACTACGACATGTTTACTACGACAATTTTAGTCCGTCACTTCTCGTCATGTTGGGGCCGGAGCGTAGATATATTTATTAATGATCTTGTAGAAGATTTGCACAGTAAAATATCATTTTTGCAGATGACACTAAACTAATCAACACAGAAGAGGACAGTACACTGCTACAGTTGGATCTGGATAGATTGGAGGCTTGGGCAGAGAAGTGGCAGATGAGGTTTAAGGCTACTTTCACACTAGCGGCAGGGGTGTCTGGCAGGCTGTTCTGGCTGGTGAACAGCCTGTCGGATCCGTGTTGCCACTAGTGCACGTCTGAGGCCAGAACTACGCTCTGTACATATTCACTATAATGGGGACAGGCTTGAGTTCCTGCCGCAGCACGGCAAACATGCCAAGAGGTGGCCGAACTAAAACTACGACATGTTTACTACGACAATTTTAGTCCGTCACTTCTCGTCATGTTGGAGCCGGAGCGTAGTTATATTTATTAATGATCTTGTAGAAGATTTGCACAGTAAAATATCATTTTTGCAGATGACACTAAACTAATCAACACAGAAGAGGACAGTACACTGCTACAGTTGGATCTGGATAGATTGGAGGCTTGGGCAGAGAAGTGGCAGATGAGGTTTAAGGCTACTTTCACACTAGCGGCAGAGGTGTCTGGCAGGCTGTTCTGGCTGGTGAACAGCCTGTCGGATCCGTGTTGCCACTAGTGCACGTCTGAGGCCAGAACTACGCTCTGTCCATATTCACTATAATGGGGACAGGCTTGAGTTCCTGCCGCAGCACGGCAAACATGCCAAGAGGTGGCCGAACTAAAACTACGACATGTTTACTACGACAATTTTAGTCCGTCACTTCTCGTCATGTTGGGGCCGGAGCGTAGTTCCGGCCTCAGACGTGCACTAGCAGCAGCACGGATCCGGCAGGCTGTTCACCCGCTGGAACAGGCTGCCAGACACCCCTGCCGCTAGTGTGAAAATAGCCTTAGTCCAGCCGCCTCTCGGCATGTTTGTCGTACTGCGGTCGGAACTCCGGCCCGCCCCCATTATATTGATTGGGGACGAAGTGTAGTTCCAGACGTGCAGTAGCGGCAGCACGGATCCAGCAGGCTGTTCCCCCGCTGGAACAGCCTGCCGGACACCCCAGCTGCTAGTGTGAAAGTAGCCTAACACTGACAAATGTAAGGTTATGGATATGGGAAGGAATAATACAAGACACCAGTACATACTAAATGGTAAAACACTGGGTAACACTGGCATGGAAAAGGACTCAGGAATTTTAGTGAACAGCAAACTAAGCTGTAGAAACCAGTGTCAGACAGCTGCTGCCAAGGCCAATAAGATAATGGGTTGCATCAAAAGAGGCATAGATGCCCATGATGAGAACATAGTCCTGCCACTTTACAAGTCACTAGTCAGACCACACATGGAGTACTGTGTACAGTTCTGGGCTCCTGTGAACAAGGCTAAGCTGGAGAGTGTTCAGAGGAGGGCAACTAAAGTAATAACTGGAATGGGTGGACTACAGTACCCAGAAAGATTATCAAAATGAGGGGTTATTTACTTTAGAAAAAAGACGACTGAGGGGAGATCTAATAACTATGTAGAGATATATCAGGAGTCGGTACAGAGATCTCTCCCATGATCTATTTATCCCCAGAACTGTGACAGTGACAAGGGGACATCCTCTGCGCCTGGAGGAAAGAAGGTTTGTACACAAACATAGAAGAGGATTCTTTACTGTAAGAGCAGTGAGACTGTGGAACACTCTGCATGAGGAGGTGCTGATGGTAAGTTCACTAAAAGAGTTCAAGAGGGGCCTGGATGTATTTTTGAAGTGTAATAATACTACAGGTTATAGCTACTAGAGATGGGTCGTTGATCCAGGGAGTAATTCTGATTGCCTGATCAGAGTCGGGAAGGAATTTTTTCCCCTAATGTGGGGTAAATTGGCTTCTACCTCACAGGTTTTGTTTTTTTTTGCCTTCCTCTGGATCAACTTCCAGGATAACAGGCTGAACTGGGTGGACAGATGTCTTTTTGCAGCCTTATAAACTATGTTACTATGTAACATGTCTTTCTAGGGTTCAGTCTTTAGGCAGACTCCAGAAATGTCAGATTTTTGTGGTCCGTGAGAACCACTACCTGGTGTCTAATGGTCGATGGTCTCTATACTACGTATGTGAGAGAGCGACACACAAACAGGGAATAAACAAACAGACACAATAAGAGTAGTAGTACGGTACCAGAGTCAAAAACCCGTCGTAAGAAGAGCCAAGAATGCCAGAAGCAAATGAGGGAGCCAGACACACCGGAAGTCAAAAACCAGGACAGCAATACAAAACTAAATTGCCAGAAGCCAGAAAACATAGTCACAATACCATATCCAGAAGTCACACCTAAAGTAAACGCAATACCACCAAGGAAGAGCAAGGTGAGCCAGAGGAACAGAAATTCATTGGCATCTGCTCACTGCTGCTGATGGCCTTTATGCTAAGCAGGGAGGTGCTCAAGCCAGGTAGCATTGCCATACAGATAATTGAACAGTACTAGTAAAATTGCAAGTGTGTTTTCTGTAATTTAATGGCAGAGGGCAATTACATAGTTGGAAAAAGTCAAAAGTCCAACCTGTAATCTTGCTATATTGATTCACGGAACAAATCCTTGGATCAATATCCATCTTCCTTTTAAAAAGGGGTTGGGCCAGAGGTAAAGGGTGTGGAGAAGAAGATTTCTATACATTGTAATAAGCCTCAATGTTATTTTGAATAAAAAAGTAATCTGAACCTTTTTTGAAGCCATCTACTCTATTTGCCATGATCATCTCCTGAGGCAGGATATTCCAGAGATTCCAAGCTCTTACTGTAAAGAATGCTTGTCGCCTCTTATGACTGAATCTTTTTTTCTCCAGGCGTAGGGTGGCCCCTTGTTTTTTGAGGGGCTTTTAAACTGAATAGCTTCCCTCAATACTTTTTGGATGGGCCATTAATATATTTGTACAGGTTAATCATGTCCCCCCTTAGACGTCTTTTTTCGAGGCTAAACAAATTCAATTTGTTTAATCTTTGCTCATAGCTAAGATCTTCCAGACCCTTTATGAGTTTAGTTGCTCTCCTTTCACTTTTTCTAACTCCAGGGCATCAAATTAAATGCCCCTTACCTTCTACAAAAACATAGCACACTGCTAGTGACAATTTATGTTGGGAATAATGCAGTGTTTCTGTGAAATTTCTTTCTGAACTATGTGTTTAATATCACTGGACTGGATCAACAATGACATTTTTCTACTATAAAATGTGCAATGCAATTCAATGCAATAATGCATGTGCTCAGTAACTCCAATATAATGATGCAATGTTGGTGGTCAAATGTCTCTGAACTATGTATGCATTTAATATCACTGCGGTTATTCAACAATGCAATTTTTGTAATATAAAAAACATGGTTCGATGTAATAATGCATCTGCTACCACCAATATAGCAATGCAATGCGGTGAAGTTTCTTTGAACTCTTCACTGAATATCACTGATACAATGCAGTACATTTAATAACAGGGATGGATATAATCTCTCTGCCTACTGCCCCCGATAGGCTGACAGACAGCCTGGATCTGCCACTGAGGCAAACAGGCCAAGCCCCTACACACACACACACACACAGTCACACACACACACACATCCTCCCAGTGTCCTGTGATCCTCCTGTTTTCCTTTCTCTTGGGTTTTCCCATACAGAATTAACAGTAAAATGGTGCTGGATGCCATTTTTATGCAATAAGTGAATTTCAAAAGCTTGGATTCAACTAATTAATTTGTAAAGAATCTTTTTTGTTTTAGGTTCAGAGAATATGTCAGCTTGATCTGTTTGGGTAGGGAATGCCCTCACTCTTATTTCGGGGCACACTCTCTCCCACCAGATGGTGGTTGAGGTGCCCTTGGTGGTGTGGTGTTTAAGGTCCAGTGGAGGCAGGGTCCCTGGTAATCATGACGCCAGCACTGTTAGGTGCGATTGAGGATAATGAAGAATAAGGAGAGTCAAATGCTGATGAGCAAAACTGGAACTTTACTTTACTAATTGCTTTGAGGTAGTTGTAATTACAGAGAAAGTGCTTTGGTTCACAGTGGTAACGTAAAAGCTGCATTTTTTTACAACAGGCCTGGTTTGGCTGGCTCATACAGGATTTAGCTCGGCTAGTGTGGAAGAGATGTCTTGTTTAGCTGTGGTTCCTCTCCACTAAACTAGATTTCAGGTACCTGGATATTTATCACAATTCTGCAAGCTACAGGGTGGGCTCCCTAGTGGTAGGCATCAATCTTCTGCTGCATTCTTTGGAAAGGTTGCCTTTACACACAAAAGCCTACTATGTCCCTTGCTGGACTGTGGTACTGCAATATGATCCTGGATTCTGAGTCTTGGTTTCCTTCTTTGGTTCCCCAGGCTGACAAGTGCCAAGGGGACACACATCAGCTATATCATGGTGTTCCATTCTCTCCTCACTCCTCAACCCAACTTCTTGTGAAAGGCCTGCTACTTTTATATTATATCATGGCACCATCTAGAGGTAACCAGCCTGTTGTTAGGAAGGTGCAGCTTAATACAGACAAAATAGACATTAGCATAAAATGACATTATCAAAGATTTAGGGACCCACTACTAGCACAGAGTGGGACACTGCAATAGAACATGGAGAAATGCACATGGAGGTAATCCCAATGTTTTGAGCTTCTCGGGAATAGAACTGGTTCCATATCCCCCACAAGGGGACGATAGACATCGTGCTTTGTTATATAAGGAAGCCAGATGGATAATGCGCTCAAGAGCAATGGACCCTCTCAGCCTGAATGATAAAAAATGACTTGTGTATTTTTATGAAGCAACATAACGTTGTCTTTTAGTTTGTTTTCATATACCTTCGCCAGTTCCCAGAAGCGTCTTTTGTTGTTATGATGACTCTGGTTATCGGCATAAAAGGAGAGATCTAAATGCATGATGACGTCAGTGGGCTGAGTAAGCGCAACAACGCAAAACGGCTGCCGCTACATATCACTGCCTGTGTGGTGTTTGTCCACCCCCGCCTGTTTGTACAGCCTACATGTGTGGGACAAGATAAAAGGAAGATTTGTTGGGCCAAGATGGTGAGTGTCACCTTATTTCTCTTTTTATGGATTTTCTTATTAATGGAGGATGAGCACCACAAGTAGTCTTAAGTGGGCCCAGTACGGTGGCGCATTATTCCTGCACAGGAGACAATAAGGGGAAGCTAATAGTGCCACCCCATCTTTTTTCTTTGCACACTTTTGAAGAGTGGCAAATCATGAAAATGGGCTTCCTCAAAAGTATATTGTGGAACTTCAATTCCCTTGCTTTATCAAACAAAGCTTCCTTTCTTTGATGGTGAGGAAAAAATGAAAGATGACCCTTTGAGGTAGATCCCCTTTATGTTTGGGTCTGAGCACACAGCACACAGTCAGATCCAAAGCAGTCCAAAAGATCAATGAAAATCTGCTTTAAGTGGGTAAAATTAATTCAGGGAGGACTGTTTCAGGAAAGTTTCAGATCCTAAGTTTATTACAGTGACCACAGCTATATTGATCCTCTAATTGTGTATATAAAAAGGTTACAATATGTAGTCTTGCATGGAGAAAGCATGTTCTGAGGCAGAATATAATTAAAGGGGAGACACCTGAGTCTCTTCTAAAACCTCAACTCTGTGGACAACGTGACATGTCCTGCTAAATATCCGATACAGATGTAGCAGCGCTAACGATCATACTGGAATCGCTTAAGCACAGAGCGATATCCTGACTGTGAAGCGAGTAAAAAGAATTCAGGGTGTAATTTGCTTGTCTGACCAGCAGATGGAACTGCTTCCATTGTTTGTATACTGTAGCACGGCTCCTCTGTGTATAGCAGAACTGTGTGTTGAGTAGCAGAGCAGTCTTTCTTCTGCCACGTACAGTAGTTGTCTGTTTTGTACATGTATGTTGACTTCAGTTATAGGTACAATGTTCTGGGAGCTGGGCTGCATTCATGCTCTACAGAGAATCTGCACTTTCAAATCCCTTCCTTAGGAAATGTATATGACAGCGGTGTCGGCAAAAGTAGTTTACTCCTAAGGTTTGCTGATAATACCTTTTTAGGCAGCTACATCACAACAATCGGAGTTGATTTTAAAATCCGAAACAGTTGAAATGAATAGGGAGAGAGTGAAACTCCAGATTTGGGACACGGTAGGACAGGTTCAAATATAATGGTAAATAAAATAAAGCAAAACAAAAAAGCTTTATTGAGAAAAGATCAATGATAAAAACGACTGGGGAATATCAAAGGATGTCATTCCCTCATAAATTCACAATGTGGGATATTACTAGAGTAGGCGCAGGTTCGCACCGATCTAGCAATTGAGTCTGTAACCCACATAAAATGGCAAAATGGGCTCGATAGGGCAGAGTGAACTGGTTAGTATATTACATGACCCATATATTATTATATCCCTGCACATATCACAATGTATGCCCAAATGCTGCCAAACAAACCAAGTATCATGGTGGCAGTAGTGTTAGGAAAAACTGTCTCCCCTATATTACTTTCTGCCTAACCTCAGAAGCGCTAGTAATCAACAGCATGTATTCAGAATTTTTTTTTTACTCAAATCCTCCTACAGAAGTGACTGTCCAGCAAGCTGTGATTATACTGAACATAACCCCCATCACACAAGAGCAAAACTGGGTGCTGTCCACACGGCCGCAGACAGGACATCAATACAACTCTTTATGAACACCGTGCCTTAGAAATAACTTACACTGTGCACAACCTACAAAATGCAGCTAGTATGACATAAAGCTCAGACTCGGCAGAATGACATCTAGTTATGCAGACTGTGGATGCAAAAATATACGGTTCTGGAGACAAAGCGAAGAGCCAAGGTTTCCAAATGACGCCCACCGCACTAAATGTACTGTATATGGAATAGAATATGAGTAATTGTCCCGAATCTTAGTAGCCGCACTACTCCATGGGAAAGCAGCGTTCTGCTGCAGCCAGAAACTGGTTGCTGCATCAGCTCTCCACTAATAGAGGCAATTCTGCTTGCTCTGCTTGTCTCTGCAGAATGATGAGGTCACAATGTTTTTTAAACCATATATCAGAACATTTTCCTGGATAAGTAACACAATACAATTCCAGATCCATCATTTCCTATGGGATTCCTCCCAGATCTTTTTCGGCACAGGCTGTACTAGAAGGTCGGCTTCAGGAGATCCCACAGACTGGAGACAGGGGAGAGGAGTGCTAATGTTCTGGGTACCTCTCTGACATAACCAAGCCTGATGTCATAACCAAAAATTCTGTTGTTGCCAAAAATACCCATTAAATAATACTATGGTCTCTAGATTCAAACCACAATCCGTGTGCAATATGCATTTAATATGCATTTAACTATTTGCTAATAAAAGGAAATCTGATTTATAAATGCTGTCATGGTCCGGCGTGACCATCGGCTCTACCAATGTGACTACTGAGAGCTTGTAGATGAAATACAACTGTGTAATCTGATTACACTACTCTGTAGTTCTTTTAAGACTGAGTCCAATCTGTGGATTGGCCAGCAAGAGGAGGAGCATGTGAGAGGGTGTGACGTCACGTCGCTCTAACCTCCACCCATCCTCCACCTGGCGTATTTGATGCCTTTCTGACCTGGGCGAGTAGGTAGCACGAGAGGGCCGTTGTTTGGAGGGCCTGGCGGGGACCTGAAGGATCCGAAGGAGGACCGGTGGTGCAGCGCGGATGTCGGCATAGTGGCATAGCCGTTAACGAGGAGAGAGCGCTGTACTCGGCGTGCGGCTGAAGTCCCGCGAGACGTGGTTTGGAGTCCCGGTCATGTGACCCGGACTCGGGAGCTTGGGAGCCGCGGCGGGGCGCGGTGGCCGACGGAGTCTCTGCATGAGCGGAGTTTGGAGCCTGGAAGTGGTGAGAAGAGGCAGCTGAGCGGAGTTCAGACCGTGTGGCAACGTGGAGTTGGTGAGGTGGCGTTGCCAGTAATTGGGGGCACAGAAAAGTAGCAATGCTCGAGGAACAACTGGTCAGAATAACAGCCAGCTCGTCTCCATAGGAGAGTGTACTACTTTTCTTCTTTTGGAGCTGGGGAGTGTTGATCTTCTCAGGGGGTCAAAGGAACTGATGCATGTAAGCTGCAATGTACAGCCAGGAGGCTGCGTGACTGTATAGACCCCTGGGAGAAGCTCTAACTTTTACTCTGCCTCTTTTTTTTTTTCTTTCTCTTTTTATGGCTCTTATAAACACATAGACGGCCCTGTTAGTGTACAGATAAAGAACTGAACTATCTGACCTGTCCTATCCTGCCCAGAAAAGGTGGAGTTAGCTTGGAGGCTTGGAAGGACAGTGGCAATTAGTTTATGCCCTAAGGCCAGAAAAAGTCTGGCTACAAATTATATTAACGCTGGCACTTCAGTTGATGAAAAGGTTTTGCTATAATCCACATTAACAGTTTGAATTGCATGGGTGTATGGTTGGAGTCCTTCCCATAATCTGCACCAATACCCAGACCAGAGTGATTATATGCTGGGGAGGACTGTGATTACATATACTCATCTATGATTCCTCCGGTGGGAGAGGAAGAGGAAAAGGAAAAAGAAAAGGAAGAAAGGGGACATATAAAATCTGCACTAACATTTGGAGTGGGGTGTGCATATCTTTGGAAGGATCGCCCCTATACACTACATCTCTAACGGTCCCTACCGGAGAAAAGAGTTATATTTCTTACTAACATCATGAATTAAATGACTACAGGTTTATGAAGGCTTGAAATCATGATATATATTCTGGATTGACTTGGCTGGTTGAAAAAGACTGGGTATAACGCTTAAATAACATCTTGATTTGAGTGAATTTATGTATTGATAGCCTGCAGATATATATATATATATATATATATACATCTTTGGTTTATTTATTGGAGGGATAAGGATTTGTTATAATTTACATTAATATTTTTGCTTGAGTGCTCTTAGTGCTTTTTTTTTTTCCTTTTCTTCCTCTACCGCAGGATGGCAACAAGGAGGAATAAGGATAGGGAGACTAACATGGAGAATAAGAGAAAATCGGGAGGAGGTGGGGGAATGGGATCTCCCCAGGAGAAAGGCAAAAATACCATGCTAGGTGCAGCCAAAATAGATAAATTTCTGTATTCACCAGGAGTTACCAAGGTGCAGTCGGAGAAGGTGAAGGAGTCCAAGCAGAAGAAAATAGATACTGAAACAGTTAGTGAGAGACTAGAGGCAAGTTTGGGAGGGAAGTCGCAGCCCCAGCTAGAAGGGGAAGATTATGCGGATTTGCAAGAGGGGCCCCCTACTGAACTTCTCCAACAAATAATGAAGGGAATCGCACAAACTAATAGCACCCTAGCCGATTTGAAAATAGAGATAGGTACGGTGAGATCAGATATTATGTTAGTCAGGGATGACTTGGGGAAGATTAAACATAGAATTGAGGAAGTTGAACAAAGAGTTGGGGGACTAGAGGATAAAACAACACAATGGGAAAAGTTGTTAGAGAAGATCAATATGGAACAAAAGAGGATACAAGAAAAGATTACCGATTTGGAAGACAGAGGGAGAAGAAGGAATCTTAGACTTGTAGGGTTTCCCGAAAAAGTGGAAGGGGAAGTGTGTGCAACATTTGTGGAGAAATGGTTGAAGGAGACCTATTCGGAAGACGGGCTCTCTAAGGTGTTTGGAGTTGAAAGGGCACACCGGGTGCCTTCAAAGCCCTTACCTCCGGGGAGTAACCCAAGAACAATATTGGTAAAACTGTACTCTAGCAGGGATAGGGATTTGCTCCTGCGGAAGTCAAGAGATGGAGGGGACAAAACATATAATGGATCCAAAGTTGCAATTTTTCCTGATTACTCCAGGGCAACACAGGAAGCCAGGATGAGCTTCATACAGGTTAAGAAAAGGTTGAGGCAGGCAGGCATAAAATACTCCTTGATGTTTCCGGCGGAAATTGAAGGTCTTATACCAAGACAAAGTTATGTTTTTTGTGTCGGCATCAGAGGTTAATAATTGGTCGGAAACTAAGGGATTGTAGACAGTGGAGGATGGGTGGGGGAAAGGTATGCTTTAGTAAGAGAAAAGGAGTTCCCGTCTAGAGATGGGAAACAAATTTTCAGTAGGTAACGGGGGGGGAGGGGAGTTAGATGGGAGGAGTTATGGAAGGGGGGGTGGGAGGGAAGGAAGGTAGGTGGGAGGGAAGAAGGGCGACAGGAGAGTCAGGGCTACAGTCAAGGCTACAGTAGAATGCGGGATGAATTAGTTGCAAAATATGAGAATTTTAGTTTGGAACGTTAGAGGGCTTTTGGACCGTAAAAGGCGGGCTGCTATTTTTGATACTGTGAATAGACATCTACCTGGAATAGTGTGTATTTTGGAGACTCATTTAGTGGCAGACAGGGTTAAGATTCTGGATCGGAAATGGGCCATAGAACAGTACCACTCAACCTACTCGGCATTTGCCAGGGGGGTCTCTGTTTTAATTCACGCAAAGGTGGAATGTAAGGTTCTAAACTGCAAAATAGATAATTTGGGAAGGTTCATCTTCCTTCATATTAAGGCCCACGGTAAAACATTTATATTAGCAACCGTTTATATACCTCCTCCATTTTCAATGGAGGTAATTCAATATTTGGTGGGGTATATGAAGGAAAGGGATGAACCTATGGTGCTGGCAGTGGGGGATTACAACACTGTTTTGGATGAAGTTAAAGATAGATGGAGATTACATCCAGTTATAATGAAAGGGATTTCCCCACTGGTTACCACTCTCGAGGAATTGTCTTGGGTGGATTTCTGGAGGACTAAAAATCCGGAGGGTAGGATGTACTCCTGCTATAACAAGACTAAGCAGACCCTCTCGCGAATAGATATGGCCCTGGGCTCAAGGGAACTAATTTCCTGGGTGCAGAAGGTGGGTTATGAGCAGAGGACGATCTCGGACCATGCCCCACTGCAAATCAGTATTAAAGACGCAGAGAAAAAGCCCCATAGTATAAGAGTTCAAACATATTTGCTATTAGAAGCAAGTAAGAAGGTGGAGGTTAGTAAAAAGATAGAGGAGTATTTTGCAATTAATTCAAACTCTGCAAGGATTGGGATAGTTTGGGAGGCTTTTAAAGCTGTTCTGAGAGGGGCTCTATTTGAAATGATGATTAGGGATAAAAGAGAATTGATGAAGAGTAAAGAGAATCTAAGTAAAGAGGTCAATGCGGCAGCAGTGAAATTTGGAGAAACTGGACAAATAATAGATAAGGAAAGATGGGAAAATAAAGAAAAGGAATATAGGGAACTGGTAATAAGTATCTCGCAGACACAACTATTCCGTCAGGATCAGTTGAGATATACTGAGTTGGGTAAACCAGGAAAATTTTTGGCGAGTCTGATTGAAGGGAAAAAGAAAGGAACAATAATTTCCTCTATGTACGATAAAAAGGGATGCCTCAGAGATAGTCAGGAAGATATCCGTGAAATTATGGTAGATTACTACAGGACCTTATATGAATCTCAAATGGAGGGGGTGGATATAGAAGTAATACGGAGATATGTAGAGAGCTGTCGACTACCAAAGTTATCCGATGAGGCATCTAGGACCCTAGAAGAAGACCTAACTATTGACGAAGTGATGAGGGTCATTAGAGATTTACCCAGGGGGAAGGCCCCCGGTCCGGATGCTCTTCCCTTTGAATTGTACAAGTCCTTTGATACTTTGCTGGCCCCAGAGTTATTGAAGGTTTATAATGAGGCTGAAAAAATTGGAAAATTACCCTCATCTATGTATAATGCACTTATTACACTTTTATTAAAACCCGGGAAGAAGGAGAATGATCCAGGGTCATATAGACCAATCTCATTGTTGAACGCAGACCAAAAAATCCTGGGCCAAGATTTTGACTAATAGATTACTGGGGGTAATTTCTGATCTGATTTCGGTAGACCAGACTGGGTTTAGACCCGGATGTACAACCTCGGATAACATCAGAAGACTCTATGCCAACATTTTAAGGAGGGAGGGGGGCTGCTCCATCCTGTCATTAGACGCAATGAAGGCGTTTGACAGGGTGGAGTGGCCCTTTTTGTGGGAGGTGCTGGCAGGGTTTGGTTTTGGACCTCGATTTATAAGTTGGCTGAAGATCCTGTATAAAGAGCCTAAATCGGTGATTGTAATAAATGGACATCCATCTGCGGAGTTTGGGTTATCAAGAGGTACTAGACAGGGTTGTCCTCTTTCCCCCCTCATCTTTGCCCTGTTTATCGAACCACTAGCTATTAAACTTAAGACGTCGGGAGGATTTGAGGGGTTTGGATGTGGGGGGACAGAGGACAAACTGTCATTATACGCCGACGATATTCTCTTGTACATTAAAAATGCATCAATGAAATTAGAAGGTATTATAGGTCTGATTAAGGAGTTTGGAGAACACTCAGGCCTTGGCATCAACTGGCAAAAGTCGGTGTTGATGCCTATGGGGGAGGAAGTAACATCTGAGGATTTAAAAATATTACGGGAAGGAGAATCCTTTAAATACCTAGGTATTGAAATAACTTCCGAGGTAGACAAGTATGTTGATCTAAATGTCAAACCATTGTTGCAAAAAATTAAGAAAAAGTGTAAGGTATGGATGAAGTTACCTATTGCTATGATGGATAGGATAAGCATTGTAAAAATGATAGTCCTGCCTCAGATTCTTTATGTACTGAAGAGTAGTCCTATGTGGATAGGGAAGAAAGTATTCAAACAACTAAAAACCCTGGTTTCAGAATTTATATGGCATGCTCGAAAGCCAAGAATTAAATTAGAACATCTCTATAAAGATATAAAAAATGGGGGTTTGGGTCTCCCTGATTTTGAGGTCTATTTTCTTGCGTCACAACTGGTATATCTGATAAGGTGGTGGGAAAAGAATTATTTAGTAGATTGGGTAGGTAAAGATAAGGATATTTGGGAATGGTTGGAAATGGATTCACAAAATCACAGAACAAGATCATGTTTAGTAGTAATGAAGTATAAAATATGGGAGCAATTGAAGAAGGTTATACGAGTGGATGGGTCATTTGATTTTACACCGTTACTAGGTAATAATAAGTTTAAAGAGTTTGAAAAGATTGATGCTAGTTATTGGAAGCGGTATGGTCTCGCGAAAGTGGCTCAGTTTTTTAGGGACGGCAAACTGAGGGAATTTGAAGAGCTTCGCGAGATATATACCATTCCGGTATCTGGCTTGTACAGGTATACACAGTTGAGGCACGCTTTCAATGCGTCCCAGGTGAAAGATAGATTTTATGTTCACCATTCACAGGTAGTTTCTTTTTTGAGAGTCACTATCATAAGTAAAAAAGCATTATCTAAAGGTGTATAAGCTAATTCAAATGGTGAAAATAGATGAAATAGAGCACAAGAGTAAGAAAGATTGGGATAGGGATTTAGGAATTAGTGTAGGAATGGGATGGGTTAGTATCTGGAGATGGGCTAAGAAAGCAGCGATCAACAGAAACCATATTATAACACAGTTTTTTATGGTATATAGACTATACCTTACCCCTAGGATATTGACTAAATTTAAGAAAGGGTGTAAAAGGAACTGCCCCAAATGTGATATGGAAGAAGCTGGCTTCCTTCATATGGTATATGAATGTAAGGTGATGAGGGAATTTTGGGAGGAACTGTCAAATATGATAAGTGTAAGAATGAATATTGATGATTTGGGAGGTATAGGAGCCAGACTACTGGGTAATATGGAAGAAGTTAAAAAAACTGAAAATAGAGATATTTTGAATAAAATATACTTTATTGTACGGCTGGGCATTGCCAAAAATTGGATGGCTGCAAGGGCACCAACTATGGGTTACATTATAAGTAAAATCAGACAGACAATGAACTTTGAATAAGGACATTATGTTAAAATAAATAATCAAGAAAAGTTTTTTAAAATCGGGCGTAGATGGATTGAAAAAAATGCCACAATGTGAAAAAATAGGTCTGATACAGAGTCTTAAAATGATTTAGTTAAATGAGGAATGTACACATATGTACGAAGCTGTTTCTTTGACCTCCTGTCGATGGGGTAAATAGGGAAGGGAGGAGGGGGGTGGGTTTTTTAGTTAGGCTAGATTGTGAATGCAAATTGTAAGAGATGAAGGTTTCAAGTCCCAGGGGACCCCAGACTTCTATGGATAATGATGCAGTAGAAGGAGGGGCTTAGTATTAATGGTGATGGAGGTTGGGTGTAAAAGATAAAAGATTATAGATGGTTCGGATATTGGCGACCCCTGTGGAAGGTAACCTCATCTCAATTAATTTTTCTGTTGGGGTGGAAATTGGGGAAACCAAACTATTTTTGTAATTTGAAGATGAAGGTCTTATCCTTTTATAATGTAATTCTTGTTCAAAATAAACAAAAAATTAAAAAAAAAAAAAAAGACTGAGTCCAAGGCCTGTGTAATAATTTTTTTAAGGAAAGAGGTCCTATAACTATCATGCTGGGTATCACTAGCCAAAGTTTCTATTTTGTTCAGCCTAAGTGGTGCAGCAGATGGTGATCTAGATTCTTTAGCAGGGAGAACACTGCTGTCCTTTTTTTAAAAAAGCTGTCCAAGTCCCCTTGTAAACTATTTGGTCTCTGTGAACCTGAATGGTCTCTCTCTACTCCACCCTCCGTCCAGGGCCAGCGTTAGGGGGTTTAGGAGTCCCTGCTCTGACTTTATATATGGATGTGTCCATATATAGAGTCAGTGTTATGAACATGAAAGGGGTATTCCCAAGCATGGTCACTGTGCGGGGGGATACCCTGTGTATCTAAATCTAAGTTAGACTCTATTTTTTTTAAATGTTTCTGTGGGGATTCAAACTCACAACCATCTAACATTAAAAGCAAGCACCTTAACCAGTAGGATATGGAGCTCTGTGCTAAGTCAGCAGCGAAAAATCTCATAGAAGTTTCTCCCAGTGGTTAAGGTTCTTGCCTTTAATGTAGATGGTTGGGAGTTTGAATCCCCACAGAAACACTTTAAAATAGAGACTAAATAAAACTTAAATACACAGGGTGTTCCCAACAGTAAAAAGTTTGATTTTATTGTGGAAGAAAATGGAGCAAAATGTAAAATATGATCAAATAACCCACACATACCTTTTTAACTCATGTAACCAGTATTTTTTTGTTGGGAAAGGTGGCAACCCTAGCAGCACCCCCTCATCAGGACTCACTTCGTATCTTCGCGATACTCTGATCCTGATAACTTTTTTTATAGTTTTTTTTATTGTTTTTTATGTTTTTTATATACTTTTTTTATATGTCTATGGAGATGTGTAGGGGCTCATTTTTGTTGGGGCGATCTGTCGTTTTTGACAATATCATTTTGGGGTGTGTATGACTTGATCACTTTTTATTCAATTTTCTTGGGAGATAAAGTGATGAAAAAAAAACGTGAATCTGCCTTTTAACATTTTTTTCTGTTATGCCATTCACCATATGGGCTACCTTTTTAAAATATTTTAATAGTATGGGCATTTTCGCATGCAATTTTTTTTGCTTCTTTTTATTTTGGGGAATGGGGGTGATTTTAAGGTTTTTTATATTTTCAAAACTTTTTTTTATTTTTTTTACTATTTGTTAGAAATCACTATATCACAGTTCAGTGCTGCCATCTAGTGGCCTGAACTGGGATATACTAACAATAAGCCTGGGAGCCTAGTACAGGCTGTGGCTCATTTTTAGAACAGGGTGCTTTCCCCGATCTCTGCTGGGGGAAAGTGCGCCTGAAGAGGAATCCCATGCTTCAGGTTTTTAACACTCTCAGATGCCGTGAGTGAGGGGAATTCATTGCTGTGAGGGGAGGGCGCATGTGGCATATTCTGGGGCCAAGAGGGTGAAGAACTATGTGAGTAGCTTCATGGGGTGTAAATCTGTGAGGGAGGAATCGACAGAACATAACTGTGTTGTTAGTACATTATTACAATATTTGGGGCCCCACTTTTGATTTTGCCCAGGGCCACATTTTGTCTAAATCCGGCCCTGCCTCCGTCCACACTTCAAGGTGCACGTGGAGATTGGTGTCACTGTCTATCCTGTCTCTAGATCTTGGCAGCTTGATTGAAGGCCCAGCGTATCTATAGTCAGCAACTTTTCACAGGTGATCAGGCAGTGGCTTCAATATGCCCCATGATCAATTCCTCAGGGGCTACTGATGCAGGAATAATAGTTGAAGGAGCTTTGTACCCCAAGATTGGTCTGGTATTGTATGTGGCACATCTCCCCAGGATGTTTCCTCTCAGCTTGGGTTGTGCTACACATTTCCGAAAAGGACAATCTTTTTTACATTTGAATAATTTTTTGTTTTACTTTTATTTTTATAATTCCCCACTAGGGAATTTGAACTTGCAATGTCCTGATGTCCGGAAATGTGGATTTATGTACATTTCTGTAGCATATTCACAACAAAATCTGCAATATAACATAGTTTATAAGGCTGAAAAAAGACATCTGTCCATCCAGTTCAGCCTGATGAGGTAGACGTCAATTTTCCTCACTTTAGGGGAAAAAATTTCTTCCCGACTCCAATCAGGCAATCACAATAACTCCCTGGATCAACAACCCATCTCTAGTAACTATAACCTGTAATATTGTTACCCTCCAGAAATACATGGAACTCTTTTAGTGAATTCACCATCACCACCTCCTCAGGCAGAGAGTTCCATAGTCTTACTGCTCTTACAGTAAAGAATCCTCTTCTATGTTTGTGTACAAACCATCTTTCCTCCAGACGCAGAGGATGTCCCATCGTCACAGTCACAGTCCTGGGGATAAATAGATAATGGGAGAGATCTCTGTACCGACCCCTGATATATCTCTAAATAGTTATTAGATCTCACCTGAGTCATTTTCTACAGTGAATAACCCTAAGTTTGATAATCTTTCAGGGTACTGTAGTCCACCCATTCCAGTTATTAGTTTAGTTGCCCTTCTCTGAAATCTCTCCAGTTTAGTTTGCTGTCCACTAAAATTAAACTAAAACTAGGTCCTTTTTCATGTCAGTGTTACCCAGTGTTTTACCATTTAGTATGTACTGGTGACTTGCATTATTCCTTCCCATGTGCATAACCTTACATTTATCAGTGTTAAACCTTATCTGCCACTTCTCTGCCCAAGCCTCCAGTCTATCCAGATCCATCTGTAGCAGTGTACTTTCCTCTACTGTGTTAATTACTTTACACAGTTTAGTGTCATTTACAAAAATTTATATTTTGTTGTGCAAGACTTCTACAAGATCTATAGATCTGATATAGTTTTGCAGCAGATCTCATCCTTCAATTGAAAAGGGTGAAATCCACAGGTAAAACTGCAAACATAATTGACATGCTGCAGATTTGGAAATCCGCAATGCAGGTCAATTTCCGCATAGGAAACAATCTGCAAAGTGTACATGAGTAATTTGCTGGTACTGTAATACACTGCAGTTTTTCTGAGCAGAAAGATGGCACGTATTCCGGTGACCTTATGGTTCAAGTTACCGTTGTATTAGTATCCTTATAAAATGTATTGAAATACATAGAGATTTTTTCATACCATCACTTTTATTATCTTGTTATGTGCATAGTATGCATGTTTCTTTTTCAGTTACTTGTACAATATTTGTTATTTTTGGTGTCACGTTTTGTCTGGGGGTGTTATTTACAGAGCTCTGCGTTATAGAAGCTGCCAACTTGATCAATGTCTAATATCATTTAGCATGTGCCTGGTTTCTGGTTTGGGAGGTTAGCCAGATTGTGTAAGACAATCTAGGCTGTTCTCTCAGCACCTGAGGACCATGCATTTGTCAAACGCCCACCTCATGCAACATATCTTATTAATATAAATATTAATATAAATAATTATCACTGTCCCTCTTCTTTCTTTTCATTCTAGCTATTCTATTGCCTCTCTCTTACTATCCATGTCTCTACCTTATTCTTACAACTTTCTCTTCTGCAGATAGGTGACGCAGTCGGTATAGATTTTATGTCAATGATACTTTGATTATATCTTATGGCGTTGCTTCTTCTATGAACAAGATACATTGCTTGACGGTTTTTTGAGGATTTAAAGGGGTTCTGCAGTTCTGTAAAACTGATGATCTATCCCCTGGATAGATCATCAGCATCTGATCGGCGGCGGTCCGACACCCGGGACCTCCGCCGATCAGCTGTTTGAGAAGGCAGCGGCGCTGCAGGAGTGTCGCGGCCTTCTCTTTGCTTTCCTCAGGCCCAGGGATGTCACGACTAGTTTCACTGGCCTGGGCGGGGCTGAGCTCTGTTCACTTGAATGGAGCTTAGCCCTGCCCAGGCCAGTGATACTAGTCGTGATGTCACTGGGCCTGCGGTAAACACAGAGAAGGTGGAGGCGCTCCTGCAGCGCCGCTGCCTTCTCAAACAGCTGATCAGCGGGGGTCCCGGGTGTCGGACCGCCGCCGATCAGATGCTGATGATCTATCCAGGGGATAGATCATCAGTTTTACAGAACTACAGAACCCCTTTAATGTTTTATTTTGATGACATGTTAAAAAGTTCAATAAACCATGTTTCAACATAATATAAATAATGAATCATTATAAAGCTTTTCTTGTTTTCACCACTGCATCCATTTAATTTTGGTAATTTCATTCTTGCAATTTTTCATTCTGCATGTCATCCATTTTTTTTAAACAGAAATGTACACTGAAATGTACACTGACCCATTAATTTAACCCCTTCCTGACAGAGCCTATTTTTGCAAATCTGCTAAATTTGTAAATTGTATGTGGTAATAACTTTGTAATGCTTTTACTTATCCAAGTGATTCTGTGATTTTCTCATGACACATTGTACTTCATGTTGGTGGTAAATTTGAGTTGTTTTACATTAATTTTAGAGATGAGCGAATCATCCAAAATTTGCTTCGGTGAATAATCGACAAATTTCTGACAAGATTCGTTCTTAATACGAATTATTTCGGTCGAATTAGCGTTAAAAAATAATCGTTTTGCGAACATTCCTACTGAACTTACGAACATACAGTCAGTTTTGTTAAAAGTACGCAATACGTAAACATTAGTGTACAAAGTGCGTACGAATCCTTAGCGTACTATTGACGCGATTGCGTCATACGCACGAGACTAGGCCACGGCGTATAGTCTTTAGAGGCAGCCCATATGAGGTACAAAAGTAAGGTGCTAGCTATCCGGCTAAGTGCATAATTTACTAAAAAAACACAGTACAATAAGTGCATAATAGGACACATTGCAGTACCTGAAAAAGAATACACACAATCGGCTAAAGTGCTTAAACGTTGCTGAACCTGTAAAAACATTATTGCTAAAATACAGCAAAGACAATTGTGCAAACATTTCAGTGCAATTTTACATTTGCAAGCATAAAAGGCTCAGATATACATTTGAGTCTCTCCTCGTGGCTGCTTGGCATGATAAAACACTGGAACACAGTCCAAAATTCTATTGTAATCCACGTGAGGTAATTTTGTAATCCAAACAGGTAACGTGTAATCCACATTGATAATATAAAATAGCAGCAAATAGAGAATCCTCTTTGCAAAGGGGGCTCCCAAATAACATGAGAAGGGGGGAGAAGGAAAATAGGCACGCTTAGGCACAACTGGGAATTTTCTGCAGAATGGGGGAGGGAGTCCTCACAAGCCATGTCCATCTGGGTGAGAGTCAAACAAGGGGCAATACAAACTAAACAAAACAAGTACCAACTAGCTCTCACCCCTCAGGTGCAGTCCATGGTGTGGCTCCCATAGGTCCTCCTGAGGTGTCCTTTAAATCACTCAGCCAGTAGAAGGGTTCCTCAGATGAGGGACCTGAAGTCCTCCTTGCTTGAGCTACTGCTGAATGAGATCAGCGGACGCTCCTGCCTCCTGTAGGCCAAACTCGCTGCCGTGGTGGAACTCCACTGCCCTCTTCCTCCAGAAGTCGAACTTGACCAGGTCCGGGTGGTCACGCTGGTGAGCGCTGCAGCTACTTGCGCCTTTACTTTTCCGGATTCTCCTGCTGGGACAGCAGGGGTAAGGACTTCTGGCTGCATGGTTGAGGCAAGGTTGCACTCAGGGAAGAAGCCCCAGCTCCCCTGGCTGCTGCTGGCTTCATCTTCCAGGGTAGTTGGTACTGGTGGATCACCGTGGACTGGAACGTAAACGATGAAGTCAGCTGACCCAGCTGAAAGGACTGTGATGGTGGTGGCACTGGCAGTCCAGGGATCAGAGGCTCCGGGTGTGGCTTTTTCCTGAAATGGAGGGTGCCATCTGGTGACTCCTGAAGGCAGCGCACTGGTACTTCCCCTGGTGGTTCCTCCGGCCAAACTTCAGGTGGTGATGCAGGGACCAGGGGCTTAGGTAATACAGTAACCCCAGTAAGAAAGGGGCCTTTCAGGGATTCCATGGGGGTGTATTCTACCTGATCCCCCACGCACAGGCTTTGACGGGGTTGGGGCAGGTATGGCCGTTTCACTGACCTGCGGCCCATGAAGTACTCCTTGCCGTCCTCACCAACCGCCAGGAAGCCAGTGCCTCGCTCCACAGAAAATCCACAGGACGGTTCCCTTTCACCGCTCCAGTGTAGGGTCTCCCGACCTTGGATGGTCCAGTACTTGGATGACCCAGTCCTCAACTGCATTCTTGTAGTCCCATAGGGTTTGGGCATGGGCTGTCACCGATGCTGGCACAATCGAGTTCTGCCGAATGGAAGGTCTTGTTCTCCTCTTGGGCGGCAAAGTGGATGCTCCAGCCGCCTCCGCCACACCAGCCGGCAAGGCGAATATGGAGTCAGGAGCCGGTGAGACTCTCTTGCACAGTTGTGCTGCTCTGGAGTGGGCGGTGGTTCGGGGTACTTGTCCCCAAAGACCATCTCTCCCCGCTTGGGTCGCAGTTCTTTCGCCATGATGTTTGCTGTGGTCTGACTCTGGATCTTGTTCACCGCTCGCTTGAACTGGAGAGGAGGGCGGAGTAATGAGGGAGGAGTCTTCACTCCCTATATGTGCAAATAGTTTCCAGTGGGCTGGGCTGGCTTTCCCGCTTCTGAGGGGGGCGTATCTTCACTTTCCCGCTCTTGAGGGGGCGTATCATCATTTTCCCACTTCGGGGGGCCGGGGGAGGGGGCAAGAAGAATGCGTACGTTGCGTATGTAGCATTAGCGTTCAAAATTTTAAGAACATTTATGAATAATACAAAGCAAATCTGACAAAATCCAGATTCGCTTCGGAGTAGGAAAAATGGAGGATTCAATACAAATCTACGAAGCGGCGAATAGATTTGCTCATCTCTAATTAATACTATTACTATTTTTTAAATTAAACCACCTTTTTAAGGACCAATTCAGTTTTGAAGTGACTTTGAGAGGCTTACATAAGAGAAACCACCCGAAATTAGCCCATTTTAGCAAATGCTTCCATCAGTATTCAAAACTGATTTTATAAACGTTGTTAATGCTTTAGGTGTTCCACAAGAATTAAAGGAAAATGGAGTAAAAATGTTTAAATTTCCCTTTTTTTATTTTTGCTGATTTTCAGTTTTAATCTATTTTTTACTTTAACACAGGAGAAGCCGTAGAAGATGGAATGCGACAGCAGAGCAGACAAGGTAACACAGCAAGTCTATATTAATTAAACAATAACTACCTTATTTACACTTGTCCAGGGAACACATTTCAGGGCCAGACTAGCCCCTTTGTCAGGCAGAAACAACTTTAAACAGGTGCAGGTAAGTCCCTTGCATTTAAAAGAGATTTAAATAGATTAAAACAGAGGTGGCTGAAACTGTACTATAACACCAGAAAAATCTGAATCAATGAACACTTGATATTATTTTATTTTTACTTGACTACTTGACATCAGTCTTCCTTAGGCACACTTATTTTTATTAAGAAAGTTGTTATGTATTGTTTTTATCATTTTTATACTTTTTTGATAGGATGTCCCTGACCTCTTGTGGCCATTCTCATTATTGCATGGACTTCCCAATTTTAAGGTATTGTATCATCTTTTTAATTATTGTTATTATTATTATATTTTTATGTTTGTTTCTTTGTATTTGTTACTATAATGTCTTTATCCTACAGGGATTTCATAACTATCATTTTTTCATTTATTATCACTATATATTTTTTACATTCATTTAACACTGTCTTTCGGCACCATAATGTGTTCAATTAATTGATCTGTATTCATGCAGTGACTTACCTGTACTTGTTAAAGTTGTTAACGAAAGGACTTGTTCAGCCAAAAACACATTGCCTGGACAATTGTAAATAAAGTATTTGCTGTTTGAAGACTTGCTGTCTTACCTAGGCTGTGCTGCTGTCCCAACCCATCTTCTACTCCTTCTTCAGTCGTTGATCCGGGACCACAAGCACTATAGAGGAAGTGACTGACTGCACCTTGGCCCTTCTTTCTGATTATCTGGACGGCAGGTTGTTCCTCCTCCCTTCAGGTGAGAAGCTCTGCAACTGCCGTGTGGGCACACAGTAGGGTTCAGAAGGGAATAAGTACCAGATGATTTTTGGAGACCATATTTTGCTAAAATGGTTTTCAGGTGCAGTGTCACATTTGAAGAGACCCTTAGGTACCCCTGCAGTAGAAACCACCAAGAAGTGAACCCATTTTTCAAATGGTTTAGTGAGCATTCTGACCCAAAGGTGTTTCCCAGAAATAAATGTGTAGTGTATAGTGAAAAAATTAAAATCGCAATTTGTTTTTACAGATATGCCATTCCAGTGCACAATTAGTGTAACTTAGTGTATTACATAGTAACATAGTTTGTAAGGCCGAAAAAAGACATCTGTCCATCCAGTTCAGCCTGTTTTCCTACAAGTTGATCCAGGGGAAGGCAAAAAAAACCCTGTGAGGTAGAAGCCAATTTTCCTCACTTTAGGGGGAAAAATTCCTTCCCGACTCCAGTCAGGCAATCAGAATAACTCCCTGGATCAAGGACCCACCTCTAGTAACTATAACCTGTAATATTATTACCCTCCAGAAATACATCCAGGCCCTTCTTGAACTCTCTTAGTGAACTTACCATCACCACCTCCTCAGGCAGAGAGTTCCATAGTCTCACTGCTCTTACCGTAAAGAATCCTCTTCTATGTTTATGTACAAACCTTCTTTCCTCCAGACGCAGAGGATGTCCCCTTGTCACAGTCACAGTCCTCGGGATAAATAGATGATGGGAGAGATCTCTGTACTGACCTTTGATATATTTATACATAGTTATTAGATCTCCCCTCAGTCGTCTTTTTTCTAAAGTGAATAACCCTAATTTTGATAATCTTTCTGGGTACTGTAGTCCACCCATTCCAGTTATTACTTTAGTTGCCCTCCTCTGAACCCTCTCCAGCTCTGCTATGTCTGCCTTGTTCACAGGAGCCCAGAACTGTACACAGTACTCCATATGTGGTCTGACTAGTGATTTGTAAAGTGTCTGTAAAATGTTCTCATCACGGGCATCTATGCCTCTTTTGATGCAACCCATTATCTTATTGGCCTTGGCAGCAGCTGTCTGACACTGGTTTCTGCAGCTTAGTTTGCTGTTCACTAAAATTCCTAGGTCCTTTTCCATGTCAGAGTTACCCAATGCTTTATCATTTAGTATGTACTGGTGACTTGCATTATTCCTTCCCATATGCATAACCTTACATTTGTCAGTGTTAAACCTCATCTGCCACTTTTCTGCCCAAGCCTCCAGTCTATCCAGATCCTGCTGTAGCAGTGCACTGTCCTCCTCTGTGTTAATTACTTTACACAGTTTAGTGTCATCTGCAAAAATTGATATTTTACTGTGCAAGCTTTCTACAAGATCATTAATAAATATATTGAAGAGAATAGGACCCAATACAGACCCCTGTGGTACCCCACTAGTGACAGTGACCCAATCTGAGTATGTACCGTTAATAACCACCCTCTGTTTTCTATCACTAAGCCAGTTACTTACCCACATACAGACATTTTCTCCCAGGCCAAGCATTCTCATTTTGTATACTAACCTTTTATGTGGTACCGTGTCAAACGCTTTGGAGAAGTCCAAATATACAACATCCATTGAGTCGCCGCGGTCAAGTCTAGAACTTACCTCCTCATAGAAACTGATTAAATTGGTTTGACATGACCGATCCCTCATGAAGCCATGCTGATATGGAGTTATTTGCTTATTTTCATTGAGGTACTCCAAGATAGCATCTCTCAGAAAACCTTCAAACAGTTTACCCACAACAGAAGTTAAACTTACCGGCCTATAGTTTCCAGGCTCTGTTTTTGGACCCTTTTTGAATATTGGCACCACATTTGCTATGTGCCAATCCTGTGGAACACTCCCCGTCAGTATAGAGTCCTTAAATATCAGAAATAAGGGTCTGTCGATTACATTACTTAATTCTCTTAGGATACAGGGGTGTATGCCATCCGGTCCTGGTGATTTGTCTATTTTAATATTTTTAAGACGTTGCTGCACCTCTTCCTGGGTCAGAGAGGACACTTTTAAAGGGGAATTTACTTTTATACTCTGCATTTCATCTGACATTTTATTTTCCTCAGTGAATACAGTGGAGAAAAAGTTATTTAGTAGCTTCGCTTTCTCCTCATCGCTCTCTGCTACTCCCCCCTCATTACTCTGTAAGGGGCTGACACCTTCGTATACTTTTTAGTATTTATATAACTGAAGAACATTTTAGGGTTAGTTTTACTCTCTTTGGCGATTAATCTCTCGGTCTCTAGTTTGGCTGTTTTTATGTGTCTTTTACATATTCTATTTTTTTCCTTATAGTTTTTCAATGTTTCCTCACTCCCCTCCTGTTAGTGATTTAAATGCTTTCTTTTTGTCATTTATTGCTTTCTTTACAGTTCTATTTATCCACATTGGTTTTTTCTTGTTTCTTATTATTTTATTCCTATATGGTATGTACCTCTCACAATTAGATATTAGGATGCTTTTAAAAATATCCAATTTTGTGGCTGTATTTTTATTTTTGAGGACTTTGTCCCAGTTAGTTAGGCCTATGGCCTCTCTTAGTTGGCTAAATATTAGCTTTATTAGTAAGCTAATTATTGTACTTTGTTTCCTAATTGTAGAAACACCCCACATTCGCCCCTAAACTGAAGTCTGGATATATGACTCATTATTTATACAGCAATAGCTGAAAATTGCTGAGGATCTAATGTGAAACAAAAAAAAAAAGAGCCTTCAAAAAGTGACCCCATTTTGTAAACTATACCCCTCAAGGAATTTTTTTTTCAATAAAAAAAAATGTATTGTTTTTCACAAGTAACGGTCATACAATACATTCACTAAAGCATAGTTACCATGATGATAATAAATGTCCATTTGTCCTGTGGAGGAATGTAATAATCTTGACATAATTCCAATTAATAATATCAGTGGCAAATATACTGAACAAAGAAAGGTTTCAATAAAGTTAAAAGACAACAGTGTACAAAATTCCTAAGGGAAGAAAACATAAAATATAACCCAACCAGAAAGTAGCATGGTGCAGGTAAGAATTACATCTGTTTTTTGATATGCCAGAGTTTGGCCTAGTGTAAAGGAGAAATGTTTAATTTCCATGGGATAGAGGTGGATATAGTGCTTAGAGGCCATGCTGACCATTGACGTTGAAAAGAGCTGACCGTTCCTTTTTGATCAGCCAATATGCAGCTGGCTGCCGTGGGAGTCGGAGGCAGAGGATGGGAGTGGTAGTGACCCTGATGTAGCATTGTTGTGGCATGGTGTCTTACCTCAGGCTGTCGTTCCCTGGGGTCCATTGTAGTGAAATTTTTAGCACTGAAGAATGAGGCCAGAACATAAAGTCCTGTTCACTAAGTGCAACTTAAAACTTGAAAATACTTACAGTATTTTGTTTGTTTGGTGATGAGGGTGTCTTTATTCCCTCACTTCACAGAACTGTCTGTAGAAGCTTAATATAGCAGTTCACTCTGCTGTCTTTATCTTCTCAAGGCTTTACTTGAGGCAATTAAGTAATGGTTATCTTGGGAAAATTCTCTGTAGGAGGAGTAGCACTGCAGTCTGTGTCTTCCCACTCTGTCTCTAGACAGGAACTTCACTTCCTGACAAGAAGCAGGATCAGCCCACTCCTACTAGGAGAGAAGGAACAGGGTGGCTAACTCTGTTCCTGCCAACCTTTGCCATACCTTCCTTGTTGGAAGTAATAGCCAAAAAACAGACAGTGAAATGCAATGCCTAACAATAAAAAATATGTAGCACCCCAAGGTCTGGGGTACTACAAATGGAATTCATACTGACCATTGATTTAACCTTGTTAATTGTCAGAATAGCTTGGGATTTCTAATTCCTAGCTATAGATAGTCGTACCACATGTATGCAGGAAGACATCTATTTCCAGTAACAACAATGCCAGTGCAGGTTTTACTATTATTGTTTGTGAGGTTATTAACCCTATGAGCCTAGAGACTTCTGTCCGCAATACCTTAAGTTTTGGGCAACCCTAGAAAATATGAAAGAGGGATCCAACATCGCTGCAATTCCTCCAACATAATGGGGAAGAAGAGGGGGTAAATGTGGGGGAGCCATAGTGGCATGTAATACACTGAAGATGCAGTTTATGGTATGGTTCCCAATGAGATGCATATTGGGAAGCCTTGTGAGCCCATAATACAGTGATTTATAACTGAATATCAAAGTAGGAAACCATGAGATCAGCCTCTCATTTCAGCATCAGGGGGAGTTTGGGAAAGAGTAAATCTGTTTAATGCATTTACCACTGAGTTTGGAGATACAATTCAGGCGTTCATGAAGAACTGTAGGGATTGTAACATGTGTTTCATTATTAGAGGAGATGAATGAGGAGACCTGCCTGAAATTGTGGGAATGGGAAAGGTGCGTAAAACATATAAAATGCTAGGGAGAATGAACGTTTTATAAAGCACTATTCTTGCAATCCAGCTCATCTTAAATTTAGCCAACTTGTCTAACTCCTTGTGCAAGGTCTGGGGAAGTGATGGAAAGTTCCTAGAGATCAATTTATGGGTAGTAGGCTTAAGATATACCATATACCTATAAGGGGAAGTGTGTGTATGTTCCACCAGAAAGAAAAAGGTGGAGGATAAGGATTTTTCAGTTGATGGGGAGATATGAATACCTAAAATCTGGAAATTTCTGGCATTGATTTTGTAGTATGAGACCTGATGGCAAATCAAGGGTATGTACTGCCTGAGCAAGTGATTGTTGTGGGTGAGTTATTATTAATATATCATCAGCAGAAAAAGTTGATCTTATGACTCCACTGACCCACTGTAATTCCCTTAACTTAGCCCTAAGACTTTCAGCCACGGGTTCCATGACTATGGAGAAATTTAGGGGAGATAATGTGCATACATGGCATATGTCATTTGTGATATGGAAGCATTATACTAGGGTGGATGGGCAAATCTATAAAGCCTGAATTGCAGAGAGAATAGGGCCTGTGAATCCAAAACACTGTAAAGCATCAAAAGTGTATCCCCAATGAACCCTATCAAAGCCCTTTTCATGGCAGTTTGTACTATTCTACTTTGGTTTTAGGCACATTTAAGGAGGCTTCGTATTCTGGTGATAGAGTTGGGAACTGAATAGAATCCAAAAAAGGATTACTCCAATCAGTAGTGGGTTGTGCGGGTCATCTTTTATATTGTACAGGTTGTGCAATAATTGCTAAACTCATGCACAATTTCTTTGGGGCTAGTTATGTTGCAGTTATGGGACATGGAATGAATAGTTTTGATCTAGTTTTGATCCTAGCTGCATTGATCCTATTGGCCATTAACCTCCTGGCTTTATTATACAAGTGATATTACATTAAATTTAGCTGTTTAGTTTGTCTATCAAAAGCCAATTCTAGATGTCTTTGTAAGGGCATTCTAGCATCCTTTAGTTGTGTTAAGTAGATGGGTTTGACTGGTGTAGTGTTACTAGTCTGGCTTTTTCTTTCAAAATGTCATTGGTCTATTTTGTCCAGGATTTATTCAATCTGGCTGCATGTTGGATCATTAATCCACGCATGTATACCTCATAAGCGTTTCAAAGTAAAAAATGGCTTGTAGCAGTTTTAGAAATGAGAGTACAGTATTCTTTAAGGCCTTTGCCAATTTTTATCTTACTGAATCAATAGAGAGAATATAAGTGTTCAAAAGCCATATATAGGTGATCTACAG